>JAODFY010272538.1:0-21591 GCA_027580055.1 Paracaudina chilensis | reverse complement strand
GTATGTCCGATCTGCTTCATACTTGGTATGCTGATGAAAGCTGATGAGTGGTACATTGTCGCATTACATTCACATGTCATCTATTTAATATTTATGAGTGGGCGTGGCTGATGCTAAATCGCTCAAAATAGCTTGTAAGCATGATATCTCAAGCAGGTGATTTGGAATGATATCATTTTTTGTATATATTGTTTTTGGTGATGTTGTGAATATTAATGAGGGGCAGGGCCTCACATAAAATCAAATGTTACCTGTAACACATTACATGCTCTCATTTTCTAATTATAACTTATTGGCAAAGCATCGGAACCACTATTGTGCAGCTTTGTACTCTGGTTTTGAAAGAGGTCATATGAGGTCAATATGGGTCAAACATTGAAAACCTTGTAACCATGATATCTCAGCAGTCCCAAAATTGATTCATATCTTACATGGTTCATACTGATTTTCAAAGCAGTCAATATGAGCATTTGATGATCCCTTTATTTGTGGTAAAGTCCAAATGTCATCTAAAAACTTAATAATTGAAAGACATAGTGAACCTTGAAAAATAAGACATCTGTTACAAAGCCTGCCTTTGTTTGCAGACAAGAAAGATCCACATATTACACTATTGCAATACAGCATCTGCTGCATTCTGCACATGCCTCAATTTTTTTTTTTTTAAATGCTTCCACCAGGAGTGATGTCATATTGTGCAATCAGCTTTTTGAGGAATGAAGCTCAACATTTTATATCTCAGCAACAGAGAATTAGAACAATGGGTGTCTTTTTTAAATTTCTCTCTGAAATATTTTGTGTACCTGGCATGTCCTGACCTCTTTAAATGTTCCAAACCACAAATGTTCCAAACCACAAATGTTCTCAAATGCAGTAACCAATCGGAAATCATCAATCCAGAAGAATCAATGGAGGGGTTAGAGGAGCAGTCAGCCCATTCTCCCCCTCCCTCACTGGTGCCCCGCATTCACGTCATCAAGGCCACCAAACTACAGCACGTCAATCCACTCATGCCTGTACAGCTAAATGCAACAGACGCAGGTATGTATCTCGCTCACAACTAAGAGGGTCTGCATCACAATGGGGCTGCCTGCCGACCGAATAGCAACAAAAGGCACTGTCATATAGTTGCCTGTTGTAACCAAAACTGAGAAAGCGCTACATTCCGTTAGCTTGTATGTTCCGGGTTAATTGAAGTTGACGATGGACAGTGCCTAGATTGAAACAAAAGAGCTTATATAAACCAGAAGGGCTAATTTTGCCATCAACTGTAACAAAGTTAGTAACACTAACAACACTAAGATTCTACAGCCTAGGCTAGCTACTACTAGTATGATGAGTGCAAGTTTGTACACAAAATATTTTGCAATAGTTATTCACTGACTTATCAGTGATACTGCTGCACAACACTGTTTAGGACTAATATGAGAGCGCCCTCTGTTGATGTTCAAGAACAATGTTTTCACAGCACCTGTTAATTTGATGTGCATGATTCATCATCATATCCTTACAATGGTGGGCTGGTGATGTCTGCTATCTTCCAAGATTTTTACTGATTTATACTGTTCATTATAGTGTTGCACCATTGGGAGACCAGCTATATATATATATATTCTTTATATTAAACATGGGTGAGACTTTTCAGCCTAATTTGCGCTAGTTTCCATGATTTTTCCCTAGTGTCCCCAAGCTCCCATCACAAAACATTTTGAAAAGAGGTTGCTTGTCATTTTGTTTTTGGTATTGTGTTCACTTGCTATACAAATTTGATCATTTTCTATTGGACAGTCGTTGCTGAAACGATAAGTGAAGCTAGTCGAGTAAGAGACCAACTTCGATGGCTGCTTACCCAGCTTCTCCTTGGCGACGACCTTTCTGCAGACTATCTCCTCATGCACCTGCTGTCTAATGTGTGAGTAATGTTTGTCAGTGCATTGATCATTGTAATAATGTTAAGATAGCCTAACACCTCAAAGAGTATATATGGATTAGTATAGGTTTTCAGTGGCTGCAAACACACTGTAAGAATTAAAGAGATTTTAATGGCTCTCACCTGCAATCATTTTGGTTACCCTAAAATTGATCTGATATTTTGGGCTATTTGTTTCAAAATATATTTACTGTGTGCACCTTATCCAATCATACATTCAATTCTTCCTCATCCCAAAAATATACAGAGGATGATAACAAAAGCCTAACCTATATATGGTCATCTGCAGACAACCAAGTCAGCTGACAAACAGGTAGCCTTAATTAGTTGGTTGCCCGTCAGTAAGTCTGTTAGCCTCAGGCATGCAAATACAAGTCAACAGTTCTAGGCCCATTGGATGTGATCTGTTTAAGTTTAGACAGTAATCCTAGGAATTTATGCAATCAAGAAATTTTAAAAAGTACATACATCAATATTCAATGAATGGATCCCATTTCTTTTTAATTTCGTCAATTTTGTTAATTGCAGTCAAATTATATATATAGAGAGGCAAGCCTGTGATTTTGTAAATTGCTTAGCAACTAAGAAATTTACACTAACTATTATTTCTGTGGAACAGTATGGAAGTACTACATCGATGCCATGTTAATTTGTATTGTATAACAATTAATGTAAGGTATTAATCTTCCAACGATTACATTGAAGCTGTTGTACCATGGAACATGTACAGTATGATAGGCCAGTGGTTAGGCTCAGTGCTGTATGTATGGCACAAGCGTTAGGTTGTGCTGCTGGTATTGAAATGGTTTAAAGGGTTACAACTATTGGTCAATTGATGCAATATTAAGCAGTAAGCAGTAAGATCATATATTAAAGAACAGTTCATACAGATGAAATTGTTTGACACTTCATCAATGAATATTCAACAGATATTCCAGAAGGGACGTTTCTGCCCTCGGGAAATGGAGTCTGAACATCAGCGAATGCCCAAACCATGAAGGTTACACACGACTAGTCTATGATGTCATTGAACAACTTGTTACAAAGGTATGTGCTTGATACACTCAGAGTTATTACATTGCTTCAATGCTTACAAAACTAACTTAATTGGATGCCTCAAAGCTTACTTCAAGTTACACGGAATGAAACTGTGTTTAGACAATTATTTAACCTCCAAGTATGTACTGAAAATTGTGTGTGCAAATTATGTAGTCATCCTTCTTTGCAATTTGCAACATGGTGAAAATATCATTTTTATGCTAAATGTCATTGTTAGTTGAGTTGTATTGTTAGTTGAGTTACATTGTCTGCTAAGTTGCATATTCTGTTGAGTTACATTGTCTGCTGGGTTACAATGGCAGTTGAGTTATATTGACAGTTGAGTTATATTGTCAGGTAATTTGTATTGTTAGTTAAGTTGTATGTTATAATAGTTAATTTTTATGTTCAGTTGAGTTACATTACTTTGTCAGATTCATTACATCACAGTTGAGTTGTAATGCTAGTTGATTTTTGCTATCTGTCTAGTTACATTATCTGCTGAGTTATATTGACGGTTGAGCTGTATTGCCAGTGGAATTATATTGTCAGTTCATTAACATTGTCTGTCTTGTTTGTGTCTGCTGAGTAATATTGACAGTTCAGTTATATTGACAGTTCAGTTGTATTGACTGTTCAGTTGTATTGACCGTTCAGTTGTTATTGTTATTTGAGTTGCATTGACAGTTGAGTTATATTGTCAGTTGATTAACATTGTCTGTCATGTTTGTGTCTGCTGAGTAATATTGACAGTTCAGTTGTTTTGACCGTTCAGTTATATTGACAGTTCAGTTGTATTGACTGTTCAGTTATATTGACAGTTCAGTTGTTATTGTTATTTGAGTTGCAATGACAGTTGAGTTATATTGTCAGTTCATTAACATTGTCTTTCAAGTCACATTGTCTGCTGAGTTATATTGACTGAGTTACATTAACATATGAGTTATGTTGAAAGTTGAGTTACATTGACAGTTGAGATATATTGTTAGTTGAGTTCAATTGTCAGTGATTTTCAGTTGTTGTGATTTGCATTTTATCATCAGTTTAAGTTATATTGCCAGTTCGGTGTTAGCAGTTCAGTAACATTGGGGTGTATTGTCAGTTGAGAGTTATATTCTGTTGAGTTATATATTGTAACTATTATATTATAAATTTCAAATTAATTTAAATCTGTCTGTCCTCAGTCTCACTTCCTCAGTTTAACACTGAGCAATCTGAATTCTTTACGAATGTCCCCAAAGAAAGACTACTCTGCAAACAGGCTGAAAACTGGAGTACTTCAGCTGACAGAGAGGACCAACATGGTCCTCGATGAAACGGTCATGGAGGCTGGACAGCTGGACACTAATGGTAAGGACCCAGGCGATAAGATAGATTGTTGTTTGTTCCAATTCAAACTGTTTAGATAAGACCAATTGTTTTTTCAATATATCATATTCATTCTAAAAGAAGCACACTGCACAAACACAAATATAAAACCATGTGCCTTTATATGAGTTACTGATTCACAAAACTGTTATTATGTTACGATATTATGCTATTGGCGATGGTAGCTAGGAAGCGGTGGTTTATTAGTATAATATTTACACATCTCTGATAACTTTAAATGTTAAAAAAAAAAAATGCAGTTTTATTAGTGCATGTATAGTATGCACAGGTGTACATACTGTATAGATTGTACTAATTATTGTCAACATTGTTACAAAAACAACCATTCAATGGAGGTTCCAAATTTTGATCTGAATTTTTCACCTTCAGATTTGGATGATAGTACTAGATTTGTAGAGCTCAATAATAATCAGGTCAATGAGATTGAAGCCTGCAGATTAGAAGCTTCAACCAAACCATGGCCGTAACTGGACATAAAAATGAAAGTTCAGTAAGGTTATACACCAAATGCCTGAGTTGTGAGCAAAAGAGTATGCTGTCTGATACCATGAGTGCCCAACTAATTAGGCCTAGTCAAACCCCCAGTCTGCCACGACACAGTACTGATGTTTTTACACTGTAACGTACTACAGACTAGCAGAGACTAATAATATCTGACAACATAGGCCTAAACTCTAATGAAATTATTGGTAGGCCTAACGTTACTTGCCCTGGGCAAGTAGCCAACATCAGTGAAACCAACCTGTCACATTTCAGTCAAATTTGATGAACACAAGCTGTCAATGACATCTACCTTTCAAGCAGTTTTAATGCGCACCAGTAACCGTTAATTGCGTACGTTACAAGTTGTTATTCCTATTATCGGTGCAGTAGTAATGTATAGTACAGTATATGCATTGTATGTTGGTTACTATGTAACAAATGTTGTTTTTCTTTTCGTCATATGTCTGCCGAACCTGTACCTCCAAGGAGATGGGCGTAATTGAAACAGTCCATTATATATATAATATTCCTTAATTAAATTGTAAAGAAAAAAAAGCTCCTGGATTCAATGTGTAACTGTGATGTCAGATTATTAATAAAATTAAAAATGTGAACTGATTTCAAACAAACATGCATAAATCTCATCAACCACAAATCCTATTGTAATGGGACAAACTTATTTTCCCTCTTTTACATCAGAAACTAGATGGCAAGGCTTAGGTGACCAAATTTAAAATAAAGCACTTACTTGCTATAAGAATTTACCTATTAGTGACTACAATATTCCTTTCCTTTTTGGTGGGGGTCAAAGCCTCAAAGGTCATCTGAGGTCATCATATGTCAATCATTTTGTGGATCAAGGGACCTCATATCTGCAATTCATTGTGTAATATAATAACTTACAGTACTGAATGAGTTGTTTTCCAAATTTGTGACCTTCCAGTTCTTTATTATCCTAATCAATTTGTTTGATAAGTTGATATTTTCTGCTCCATGGAGTAATAAACTATTGATCCTCCTCGCTCACTTTAATGCATGTTCTATTGATCCAGCAACTTGTCTGTAATTTGTAAACACTGGCAAGTTTGAGGATTATGTTAATACTTGCTTTGTGGGATAATTAAAGTCTAATCCACCTTATTCACTTCATGTTATATTTTGATCCAATGCTTATTTTAATGTGAACACTGGGTAACAAAGCTGATCCACTATATTAAAAAGTAAAATTGATTACATATTATGTTTTAATGTTAATTATCTCTAGATGTGTGATAAGAAATCTGATCCACCTTGTTCACTATTATATTCTATAGATCCAGTTCCATATCAACAGAGACAAGTGGATATTTATCTCCTTGTAGAACTCTGTGGCGATAAAATGTAGATCTATCCACTTCGCTCACTTTATGTATATATATATATTATATATCTCCTTATGGTGTGATCAATCAATCAAAATCAATATGTTAATGGCTACAAGCTCTCAAAACTGTTGTTTGATGCATTCACTGCACATTGTACAGTGGATACATTAGGACATAGAACACACATTTAAACAGTAAGGTTATACTATTGCCTTGATTTAATTCAGCCTCCGGTCATTTTACAGATGTCATAAAGTTCAATCTGTTACGAGTTCTAACACAAAAGAACATAATGGAAAAGCATTCCTCATTTCCCTCACTGGTATCCCTTGTTTGCTAAAAACAAATAAAGAACAATTTGTCCACAAGATGTCCATTAGGGTAGGGAGTTGTGCTAATGTAATCATATTGTTGACCCGCTTGTGGGTGGCCTTATATCTCAGTTTGACCTCCATTGACCGTTTCTCATATTTCTTACATTTTCGACTCCATATTTGAATCTCAAAAGTGCCATGCGATCAAAAATGTCAAGAGGGTTAATTGACACAAAACAATTTGTCACCACAAAAGTGTTGGCTATTGCATTGGTTAGTAATGGGTGCATGTGGGACCACAATTGCTTGGACCATTTGGGCCCACACTTGCTATGATAATATTATGTGTCATTTTTAATCTAGCCTGAACTCCTTAATGCATTCTGGCAATCTACACAAGTTACTCTGACAAACTGTAAAGTTCTCTATATTATATTCAACTTGTTGCTTCTATTACTAAATCAGTTCTGCTTCTTATATAAATAATATGTACATGAATGTACTACAGTGTGAACAAGCAGGGTGAATCATGGATTGTTTACATACAAAGATAAGGGCATCCCCTACTGGGGGGAAGGTCAGAAGGCCACAGTAATGAGACCACATATTCCAAATAAGCTGAGCTGCAATTACTTAAAGGGGTAATACATAGTATATCTTGGGCATTACATTCCTCCTTCACTTTAGATGAAAACACTCTATTACAACATAGATTGTAAAATTGATAAACATCACACAGTAAGTTATGGACTGGTAGATTAGCACTTGAACAGATAAAATATGTTATGCTAATTAGGTTTAGCTTCTATTAACAAAATACACAAAAATATTAATCATGTGATACATGTAATGCATGTACGCTAAAGGATATAACAAACCATTAAGGGTGGAAATGAGTGAGAATGCTGGATCATTATGACACAACTCAAAACTAGTTTTGCACCAAGCATTTGAACTTGCACTTCCAAAAACAAAAGGTGGTTTATACCAGTCAGGTGAGACCCTGTTCCATCTGGGATAGACTCTTCTTTCAAGGTTATTTATCATCACCTGAGGTCTGGGGGGCTTGGTGATATTAAAATCATCCACATCACTGAGGTCATTTGTTGTTCAGTTGTTGGTTAGTACATGTGGGACCACAATTACTTAGACTATTTGTGCCCAATCTTGTTATAATAATATTATGTGTTATTGTGATATACCCCTATGCAAGGAACCACAGTGCCCTTGGGCTGTTTTTGGCAATCATATTACACCCATTAGCAAGAATTCAAGAACATTTTACAGGATTTTCTGCAGCCACAAATTATATTTTATAGTCAGCTTAGTGAGTGGGTGATAGCTGGGGCACCCTAAGATGTGATTACTGGTTATAGATTTATAGTCAGCTAAGAGAGTGGGTGATAGCTGGGGCACCCTAAGATGTGATTCCTGGTATTTATAGTCAGCTAAGAGAGTGGGTGATAGCTGGGGCACCCTAAGATGTGATTCCTGGTATTTATAGTCAACAGAAAAATTGAATTTCAGCTGCTTTATCATTGGTGATATAGTAACTTTAAAGTGACTATGCTGATTTCAAAAGTCAATATCTCAACAACCAGAAATGATACTGTGATTGAATTATCACCATTGAGTGTGTTTTCCTCTTTATTTAATAACTTTAGTTTTTTACTAAGTCTATTCTTTGAATCATTCTCTAAACTTGGTGTATAGGGTTGTTAAGATGAGTAAAATATAAACGTACTATAGAAGTTTCCAAAGATGATCTGTGTAGTAAATGAATAAAATGCCTAATGATGATGGAAAATCGACTAGATCATATGAAAGCAGCAAAAATCTGAGTTTGTTGCTTTGTATACAACCAGGGCTGACCCCTACTTATATGTACTCATCAAATCGTATAGAATTGCAGCAACTAAAGAATCTGTTGAGTTTTGTTAGACCAGCTAAACTGCCTGTTTATTCTTCTGGGATTATATCATATTTTTTCTTTGTACTTTTTCAGAGCATGATCAGTTGAGGCCATGCACCAGTGCAGAGTACATGAACCTTCACTTTAAGATTAAATGGATGTACAATAAATACATTAAAGAGGCCCTACCTGCAATGGAAGAAGAATCTGAATACCCTATGTAAGTGTCTACAAGAATAATATAATATTATGAAAGGGGTTGACCCTCACTTAAAGATTTAATGGAAGTTCAATTAATGTATTAAAGAGAGCCCTGCCTGTAATGGAAGAAGACTCTGAATACCCTATGTGTCTGCCAGAATATTATGAATGGGGCTTTAAGATTTAATAGATGTACAATGAATACATTAGAGGCTCTTTCTGCAATGGAAGAAGAATCTGAACTTTATGCTGTGTTTCTTTATATTCATATGTTATTGAGCATCAAATTGCCTTTTTGGTTTCCAGTAATTGTGTGGTTACTTAGCATGATGTATACTGGTTGTCTGCATGGTGAACTAATTCATAATTATGTATACTGGTTGTCTGACAAACAAATTCATAATTATGTATACTGGTAGTCTGATGAACTAATTATGTATACTGGTTGTTTGATGAACTAATTAAAATTATGTATATTGGTTGTTTGATGAACTAATTCAAATTATGTATACTGGTTGTGTGATGAAAAAATTCATAATTATGTATACTCGTTGTCTGATGAACTAATTCAAAATTGTGTATACTGGTTGTCTGATGAACTAATTCATAAATATGTATACTGGTTGTCTGATGAACTACTTCATAATTATTGATACTGGTTGTCTGATGAACTACTTCATAATTATTGATACTGGTTGTCTGATGAACTAATTCATAATTATGTATATTGGTTGTGTGATGAACTAATCCATAATTATGTGTGCTGGTTGTGTAATGAACTGAATCCATAATTATGCTTACTGGTTGTTTGATGAACTAATTTATAATTATGTATACTGTTTGTGTGATGAACTAATCCATAATTATGCATACTGGTTGTCTGATGAACTAATTCATGAACTAATTTATAATTATGTATACTGGTTGTCTGATGAACTAATCCATAATTATACATAGTGGTTTCTTGATGAACTAATTCATAATGATGCATAGTGGTTGTTCGATGAACTAATTCATAATTATGCATACTGGTTGTCTGAAGAACTAATTCATGAACTAATTTCTAATTATGTATACTGTTTGTCTGATGAACTAATTCATGAACTAATTCATGAACTAATTTCTAATTATGTATACTGTTTGTTGTTGCAGTTGGTTTGAGCCGTTTGTGATGCAGTGGTTGAAGGAGAATGAAGAGCTGTCTATGGAGTTCCTTCACGGTGCCCTTGAGCGTGACGCCCAGGATGGCTTCAGGAAGAGTGCCGAGCATGCCAGGTTCTCCTGCTCAGTGGTGGACGTCTTCACCCAACTCAACCAGAGTTTTGATATCGTTAAGAAACTAGAGTGTCCCAACCAGGAAATCTTGAACCGGTACATGAGACGATTTGCTATGGTAAGTATTCTTGGTTAATTTACCAGTTGTGCTGATAAGCCAATAACTACATGCTGAATCTGTATGCTGCTGATAAACCAATCACTACATGCTGATCAATCACTATGTGCTGATCTGTTTGCTGCTTATAAACCAATCACTACATGCTGATCAATCACTATGTGCTGATCTATATGCTGCTGATAAACCAATCACTACATGCTGATCAATCACTACATGCTGATCTGTATGCTGCTGATAAACCAATCACTACATGCTGATCTGTGTGCTGCTGATAAACCAATCACTATGTGCTGATCACTGTCCATTAAGGTAAGGGATGAAATGTCTACAGATAGGTTTATAATATTATACTGATGGTGGTTGTTTATGGGAGGCTATATCCTTTGTCTTCTTCTCCGCAGACTGTGAACCGAGTACTTCTTGCCTATGCTGACACAGTATCAGAAAAGTTTGCCAAATATACCAGCGAGGCACAAATTGTAAGTAAATAGGATCAATTTTATATTGTTGATTTCCTATTCTAGTTAATTTACTTAAATTACAAGTTTGTGTTATGTCTATATCAGTGATACAAGCATGTATGGATAATATAAGCATAACATAAACATTTGTGACAAATGCCAGGTATTTATCACAAAAATTGTCAAATGTCAGATTTCCTAGCACGATACATCAATATTGGGACATGCTGTAAAGATGGGATAAACACAGTCGATGCCCTACGACATATAGCGATCACATTTTAGGGTAAATGTTCCCTTTATAATCAGTTCATCTTGTCTTCTTCAGAGTCTTCAAGCATGCATCCTGATGAACAATATACAACAGCTTAGAATACAACTAGAGAAACTCTTTGAGGCGATGGGCGGAGAGAAACTGGACAACGAAGCAGCTGATATCCTCAACAAATTACAGTCCAGTCTCAACGAAGTCTTAGACCAACTCAGCAAAGTGTTCGCAAAGAGGTATGCCGTTCAATCTCTGTTTATAGATAAGCTTATTATATAAGCCCATCTGATTATAATCTCATTATACACCCGTTTCTTGGACCGATCCAGGGGGCCCCATGTCCTATATAATGTATGTTTGTATGCACTGATGATCTTCCTGTAAGCAAGAACTCTCGTGAACCTTTTCAAGGTTGTGATCAGCTGTAATGAGATCAGCTATAGTAATAGTATTGTTTGGCACACCTTTATGTCTATACTGGATACGTGTGGGGATAATGACTACCACTTTTTTCTTGTTTTTTATTATTATTACTGTGTGAAATTAATATTTAGTAAAGTTATTGCTCTCAAGTTGAAATAAAAATGTTTATGCCTTTATTTATGGTGGGTAAGAGATTTGATTCAGAATTTTAATACCATTTGTTACTGATGAATCTCATGACAACTGACAAATATGGTCATGGTACATAAATAAATTACAGACCCTGAAATGAAAAAAAAAAATGAAAAAACATAGATTATTGAAAACATTCTTGTGCTTTGTAGCTTAGTCTGTTCTGCCTTCAAGTATACTCCCTTTTTCAGCTGAATGTGTTATAGTGAATGGATGATTAAGGAATTTCACAATGCAGAATGAAAATTTCTTCAGGAAATATGAATCAGATGTGTATGGTAGACATCTTCCCAAATTTGTATAGAAAAATATTGTTTCCATCCAGAGTTATGCATGTTTGAAAATCAGAGAAGGGCGCTGCCATTTTGTGCACGCGAAGAATGTAAATTGACTTGAGCAAGTCAAATTGTGATGTCATCAAACCCCTAATAGTAGAAATGTAATGTACTTCTTTGTTTTTGTTCCCCATTTCTCTCATAAATGCACCTACAAATGTACATTTCGTGTGTTTAATTTTTTAAGTGTATCATACAAAGATCAAGATAATATTTATTTGATTTGAATTTATGTGTATTTTTTTTTACAGATTATAAAGAAATACAAAAGGTTTTTAGTGGGCAGGCAACATCAGAATCACTTTAAAATGGCAGCACACTGCTTGATTGTCAGCAACATTCAAATAGCAATATCTAAGAAAGTTAACAATATTTTTGGATGATATTTGGGGAATATGTTCACCACATGTTAGCAACTCATTTGATATCATTATTCCGTATTCAAAATGCCAGACTTTCATTCTCCTTTAATAACACAGGTCAGCCGTTTATATATAGAAGTAGAAATAACAATTCTACATTGAAAGAGTTACTAGAATCTTGAAAGAGTTACTAGAATCTTGAAAGAGTTACTAGAATCTTGAAAGAGTTACTAGAACCTTGAAAGAGATACAAAATAGCATATGCCAGAGGGTATAATGGCCATTAAGTGAGTTGCAAAGCTTTGGAGTAATTAATACTAGCTCTTCTTTAATACTTGATCAATTAAGTTGACAATTTGGTGAGTAGGAAATTGAAACATGACAAATTTGGAAAGAGATGGATTACATTTGTAACAGACTGACTGTGATATGCACACACACATATATAGACTGATGGGTGTTTTACTGCAATGTTTGCAGAGGATTTAAACACTCTTTCTGCTGGAATTTTAAGTTAAGTGTATGACACCACACCACACAAAGATCACTGAACAGGGGGTGCTATCACTTTTACTGGTAAGATATTGCTAAATGAAAAATATCTATTATAGTGATGATGAGGTCATACCTGAAGGGTCATTGTCAGGGTTGTATTCTAATGCATTGCTGGTGAAGTCATTGCTCATGGTTTAATACTAGAGTTATATTGGTGATGAGGTCATACCTGAAGGGTCAATGTCAGGGTTGTATTCTAATGCATTGCTGGTGATGAGGTGATACCTCATGGTTTAATACTACTTATATTTGTGATGAGGTCATACCTGAAGGGTCACGGTCAGGATTGTATTCTAATGCATTGCTGGTGATGAGGTCTATGTCAACCAGGAAGTCCTTAGCATTAGTGTACTCATGCATGTTGATCTTGTTCAGCATAGTGGATAGGTCCATTGGTTTCCGGATCACAGCAAAGTAGTCAGGAACCTGCAGGAATAATACAAAAATAGTGCTAGACAAAACCAAACCAAACTGACTAGACTGTATCAGACAACCAGACTGAAACAGACCAGACTGAAACAGACCAGACTGAAACAGACCAGACTGAAACAGACCAGGCTGAAACAGACCAACACAAACAGACTAAATGAATTATACCAGATTGGACTGAAACAGATCAGACTGAATGCAAACCAGACTTAAACTAACCAGACTGAAACAGATCAGACTGAACCCAAACCAAACTCAAACTGGTGTTACAATGATGCACAAATCTGACCAGCTACATGCAATTCTTAAACCAAACTGTTGCTTGAGTTTTTTATCTTTGATGCTGAGTAATAAAAGATGAAAAGTAATTCTTGAACAAAATGCCAAAGAATATTTCAGAAGCAATGCTGCCAATATCCCACACAACCTAGTTTACAATACGATTCATGATCATCAGCAAGATCATTTAAAACAACCAGGATCAGTTTGCATCAGCCAAAGTTTAACATATTAGCTCAACATTTTCAAGATATCATTTAGACATCGTTTTTAAACTGACCTTTCTGCTGCATATAGAGATGATAAAAGCCTTTGTGTACATCTTGTTCAGAAGCCAAGTATACCCAGGATAAACATTTGCCCTTAATCAAAGAAATACTACCCAACTATCAACTTCAAAGAATGTACGATAACATCTGTAGGATACTAATTTAGTGTACCAGATAATGTCCTCAAATACCCCATAGATGACCTTTGACATGAAATCCATGAACACTCAAATGTAGCACTACCCAATGATAACTATTAACAGGTTTCAAATAAAACTTCAAGTTTTCAAGTGTTTTTAGATGTCTTTGACCTGAAAACGATGAACACACTGACAGTAACACTACTCGGCTATCATTATGACCAACTTTCAGAAAAGTAGAATAATATAATAATGCCCTCTAATGACCCCTATTTTGGTCTTTGTCCTCAAAATTCATCATAGGAGTGTGTTGAGAACAAGGGCTGCAGACTACTAGCATTGTGCGACAACACTGATCTGCTGCACTTTAAATTCTTCTTTCTGAATGCAAAATGGAGATTTGGAAACTTTGCTGACACCGAAGAATTCTCAGACGAACAGGAGAATTCTCAGACGAATCGGACATCAGGCTAAATCTCACCTCTTCTGGGTCTACTGCTTTCGTGAAGGTTCTAAATTTCCTGTTTAAGGCAATTCTGGAGAGGATGTCCCTGAGAAAGATCCGGAGCTCTCTGAGTGTGTGTTCCTCAGACTCTCTGAGCCGAACCAGCTCGTTCTCATCAAGTCGTTCCAGCTCCAGGGATTCGGCCACTGGAAGAACTTCAAGGGCCTTGGCAGCTGGAAATAACCATTCAGTAAGTGATACAGATGTGTGTTTGGGGTATAAACAACTTAACACTTTGTTATTTCTTTGACCATGAAATGTTGTGAATTCAACACACAAGAAAGGGAATTTCACAGACATCCCCATGAGATTTTTGATTGGTTGAAGTCCCATACATAACCGGAAATCAGCTGACCAGTAGCAGATTTGTA
The DNA here is from genome assembly GCA_027580055.1 of Paracaudina chilensis. NCBI lineage: Eukaryota > Metazoa > Echinodermata > Holothuroidea > Molpadida > Caudinidae > Paracaudina > Paracaudina chilensis. The sequence goes on along the minus strand of JAODFY010272538.1, from coordinate 6,975 downwards.
GCCTACTCGGGGCGAGAGTTGTTTACCTGTCCCATAGATAACAGCAAATTAGCTGACCAGTCTAGCCGATATCTAGCCTACTCGGGGCGAGAGTTGTTAACCAGTCCCATACATTACAGCAAATTAGCTGACCAGTCTAGCAGATATCTAGCCCCCTCGAGGCAAGAGTTGTTTTCCAGTCCCATACATAACAGCAAATTAGCTGACCAGTCTAGCAGATATCTAGCCCGCTCGGGGCGAGAGTTGTTTTCCAGTCCCATACATAACAGAAAATGAACTGACCAGTCTAGCAGATATCTAGCCCGCTTGGGGCAAGAGTTGTTTACCAGTCCCATACATAACAGCAAATTAGCTGACCAGTCTAGCCGATATCTAGCATACTCGGGGCGAGAGTTGTTTACCAGTCCCATACATAACAGCAAATTAGCTGACCAGTCTAGCCGATATCTAGTCCACTCGGGGCAAGAGTTGCTTACCAGCCCCATACATAACAGCAAATGAGCTGACCAGTCTAGCAGATTTCTAGCATACTTTAATGAGAGTTGTTTACCAGCCCCATACATAACAGCAAATGAACTGACCAGTCTAGCATACTTGAGTGAGAGTTGTTTACCAGCCCCATACATAACAGCAAATGAACTGACCAGTCTAGCATACTTGAGTGCGAGTTGTTTACCAGCCCCATACATAACAGCAAATCAACTGACCAATCTAGCAGATATCTAACATGCTCAGGGCAAGAGTTGTTTACCAGCCCCATACATAACAGCAAATGAGCTGACCAGTCTAACAGATATCTAGCCCACTTGGGGCAAGAGTTATGTACCAGCCCCATACATAACAGCAAATGAACTGACCAATCTAGCAGATTTCTATCATCTGCTTATTTTCATGAATAACAGTGTTTTTCCATGTCATTTGCTTGGGGTAGTTTGTCATGTTGTATAATGGGTTATAAACTCTTGTATATCCAAACATTTATTGAATAACTGTAACTTTGGGTTAATTTCCCTGACACTGGAGCCCAACTATTAAACAGCACTACCCCAAAAATTACCAACGACGACGGCTTACCAATTTTCTTTTTCTTGGGCGGTGCTTTTGTGGCCTGTTTGAGGATTAGCTCTGTAAAGAATTCTCTTCTTTCGTCAGTGGTCGGGTTTCTAATGGTGTATGTCTCCCGGTAAGAGCCAAATAGATCCTTGATCTGCAGAACAAAATTAGAATTTGTAAAGTATTTGAATGTTCATGCCACTTCCATGCATGTAATTGAAGTAAGATACACCCACTGAACCTGGCATATCAATATTACATCATTAATTAATGAAGACTATTTTTTAAACTGTTTCACCTGGTGTTTAGATATTACTCACATTTGCTTAACTAATGATCATGCCTCAGACATCAAGACCATGCCTTGTTTCACTACTAAACCTGACATTGATTAATATTACTCACATGTGTTTAACTAATGATGATGCCTCAGACATCAAGACCATGCCTTGTTTCACTACTAAACCTGACATTGATTAATATTACTTGTGTGTTTAACTAATGATAATGCATCAGACATTAAGACCATGCCTTGTTTCACTACTAAACCTGACATTGATTAATATTACTCACATGTTTAACTAATGATCATGCCTCAGACATTAAGACCATGCCTTGTTTCACTACTAAACCTGACATTGATTAATATTACTCACATTTGTTAAACAATCTGATGTGACTGTCAAGGGGTGGCTTAGATTAAAAATTTACACGTATCCAAGTCACATGGACCTACATACTCCAGAGTATATAAATGATGTCAAACAAATCAACACTGTAATAAAAACACTTGCCACATTATGGAAAAGTAAAGTATGCAAGTGAATTAATGTAATGCATTTAGAAGTATACATGTTAAAGTAATGCATTCCAAAATATACAAGTAAAGAAGTAATAATAAAGTGTGTTGTATCAAAAATGGTTTGACATGTGTGTTAACATACAATTTCAGTTGACCCTAGATCATGTAGTTATGTCGTCCTACCTCGTGTACCTCATGTGTACCTCATGTGTACAAAGTCTCACACAGGCCCATTTTGTTGTCGGGATCGAAATAATTGGTACTGGCAAAGATGATTATAGAAGGATTACCCTTAATTACAACCCGGAGTGACGGACGGAGCGACCTACTTTCGACACCCACGATGGGGGGTCTCCGACGAGGACTTCTTTGATGTGGAGCTCCGACGAGGACATCCGATGAGGATGTCTTCATCGGATGTCCAAGGAGCGAGGAGACGAGTGGACCCCAACCTGCCTCTTGTTTTAAACCAGACATAATACTCACATCTACTGGAATGTCGTTAGTGAGGCAGTCGGCTGTGGCGAGGAGCAGAATGGGTGAACTAGGAGGTAGATCTTGGAGGAGGGTGAGGAATGTGGCCTGGAGGGTGTACCCTGAAGCCTGCCACCACTGAACGATATGCGGCATGTATATAATACTTGGTGCTGTACGCCTGGCTTCAAGAAATATCTGGGGGAGTGAAATATATCAATACTCTATGTTCTTCTGAATTAACTCGTTTAAAAGAATAGTCAAGTAAAAATTTAAACTTAATAAGAGGAAAACTACACTCAATGGTGCAAGTGTCATTACTAATATAAATTTAAACTTAATAAGAGGAACACTACACTCAATGGTGCAAGTGTCATTACTTATATAAATTTTTATTGTTGAGATATTGATGTGTAAATCACTTTAAATATTCATTTTAATTAAGCACCTGGCAACATTTGCGATGTCATCATCTCACTTTGGCTAGAAAACTCGAAAAACTAGAAAAATTATTCTTTATATGTATGGGTTTTTTCCATACATATATATGGATATCACCATGGTTACTCAGAATATGGAGCAGACTGTACTCCAGGGACAACATCAGCAAAATCCAAGGTTGCCCATCTTGCATACAGGAATATTCAATACAAACTGACATGGTATCACATTTGCAGATACAATTTTTATATTACATGGGCTTTAACAGTGCTTTGTTAAGCAGAGGTATTATCTAATTTGCTTGTGAAAATTCTTTCAGTTAAGTGCCTAGACTCGTATAGAATGATGGAAATTAATTTTGGCACTTCTTCAGGACACAGCATAATGGTAATTAATACTGGCACTGTGGGGGACACATAAAGACTAATTACCATAATAAATATTGGCACTGTTGAACAAATTGATGGTAACTAATATTGGCACTTCTCCAGGACACACAATAATGGTGGTTAATACTGACACTGTGGGAGACACACTACAGATTATAATAAATAATAAATACTGCCAATAAATACTGCCCCTGTTAGAGGAAACTTAACAGATTAATCATAATGAAAACTGGTAATTTTCCAGGACTCGTATATATTAATGGTAATTCAATACTGGGGCTGTTCCAGAATATATACTGATTGATGGTAATTAATACTGGTGCTGGGACACAAAAAGATTAAATGTTCATTTATATTAGCAGGTGCTGAACACAAAGCTAAATGCTGAGACACATTCAGACTAATGGTTATTAATACTGGTGCTATGGTAGGACCCAGTATGATTCTGGCACTGTTTTACATACCTGAGCGCAGCATTCCTATGCCGGGACACAAAGAATAATGGTTATTGATACTGGTGGAATGGGAGGACACAGTATGATTCTGGCACTGTTTAACATACCTGAGCACAGTATTTCTATGCCGGGACACACACAGAGTAATGGTTATTAATACTGGCGGAATGGCAGGACACAGTATGACAATACATCCTGGCACTGTGTTTAAATAAGTCTAGGGCTTCTGTGCACTCATCCAGAAATCAATAACAGTTTGGCTTCATTGTATCACTGCTAGGTGAGTCTTTTGTTACACTAAGAGGATTAGTTTCAAATCGGAATGGGCTGTGCATAATTCGGAAATCCTCGGAAGTACGCAGCAGTGGCACCGAGAGTAATGAGTCAAGGTTCAGTGCACTCAGCTAATCCTTTCCGCACAGTTCTGCGGAAGTGAATTTTGAAGGCACCCCTAATACTGGCGGAATGGCAGGACACAGTATGACAATATATCCTGGCACTGTGTTTAACAAACCTGAGCGCAGGATTCCTCTGGGTTCTTTGCACTGACAGCATAAAGAGCAGGAAGGTCCAGGCAGTGAACTGGCAGGCCCTCTAAACGGTGAACGATCCCAGGGGCCAGGTGAGTGCTGTGACCCTGGTCAGAGGTCCCGGCTAACAGGAGGCGAGGTCTGAAAGCCCTAGGGGCCGAGAATGCCATGCTGCATGAGACAAACGGGGACAAGAGTTGGTTAAAATATTCCATGGTCAGAAATAAAGTACAAATAAATACACAAACAAGAGCACACAGAAAGACAAAGACAGACAAGCACACCAGACTGCTTTGGATGTACTTCAGCTGTGATAGCGAAAAATCTGAGCTAAAAAAGCCGAGTGTCACACACAAATCAAGAGACAGACAAACATACAAGAGACTTTGCTCTGTTTACTCTGTATTATGTAAGGTTAGGTGCGGTGACAGACCTGGAGAAATTTAAGAATGATGTAGATCCCTCACTCAATTTAGCCTTCTTCCTGGGATTAGGGGTCTCAAATATACAAGGGCCGTCGTCATCATCGTAGACATCACCATTCAGCAGCTCCCAGATCACATCCTCTGAGTCACCTGCAAATAACCAGATTCAAAGTCTTCAATGCTATCCAGTTTAAGTATCCTTTCCTCCTCTCAACAACCCCATTTATTTGCTTCCTCACTGTCAACAACCCCATTCCTTTGCTTTCACCCTCTCAACACAACCCCATTCCTTTGCCTCCCCACTCTTAACAACAAGAAAGCTAAAACCTGTTTTAGTTCAGTATAAATCAACAACTGTGTCAGATATAGAATCTTATTTTGTTATGCTGAGAAGATCCAGTACATTTCAACTTTCATAATGCCTATGCCTCAAGGGCATTCCTGAAAAAACACAATGCCCCTTTCCTTTATGCTTAGCACCGAACAGGAAGGCATAAGTTCCATTTTTTAGTCTTTGTCTCAACTTGGCCAAGATTGGAACCCCCAACCTCCCGGTTGCTATGCGGATTCTCTAACTACCTTGACCAGGCAGAATCCATTATTCTTACTTTCCAAGCATAGGTTACTACACAGAGCCTCATAAATCAGAGCAATATGTGAGTGTTGTTAGAATAACCAAGTATCCCAGCTCTAAAATCATTTGTTGATGTACAATGGGACAGTTTGATTGGATGACTTAGAGAATAAATTGGAACTGAACTGAGGGTTGTTTTTTTTATCAGATTTTTTTTTTCTGGGCCAATGTTTTTAAGATGTAATCATGTATGCAACATGCATGCAGCCTATTGATTTTAATAAAATTCTATTGATTTGGTTATCCTTGGAAAAATATGAATCTACTCTTTCAAATACAGGCTGCCGTGATATTATTCAAGAGGCGGCATACACAAAATGAGCCCTCTGCAATCAAAGCAGGAACAATACATTACAGGTTAACAACTCTCACTCCAAATATACTAGACTATCTGCTACATGGTTTGTAACTGGACAAATATGTTGAAATGTAATCACATATGCAGCCTGCAGCCTGGCATCATTTTAAAACTATATTTATTTGGATATCACTGGATATATATGAACTTTTATGATCGATTCTTTGAAAGACAGACTGTTGTGATGTCACACAAGGAATGGCATACAGCTTTCATGGCAGTGGCGTTATGTTAAAGGTTAACAACTCACCCCCCAAATATGCTAGAAATCTGCTAGACTAGTCAGCTCGTAATCTTTATGGAGCTTCAACCAGTTTCACTGGGGTGGGGGGGGGGATTATCTTTGTGGGTAAGAGTCTTAAACATACCATTTTTGCTTGGCTTTTTTGTATTGAAGGCCACGGGGAAGTTATTCTCTAACCCGCCTATGATGAAATCTAGCTGGCGTTGCAGCAGAGGTTTAACGGTCGCGGACAACGTCCTCCCTGGAGACAAGACCGCCCTCTGCGCTGCAGGCACAATGTTTTGCATAGCGAGGTGAAAATCTCGGGCAGAGACTTGAATCTCATCGAGGTTCAGCTGCAACTTTTCCTTGGATGCGTAAATCTGAGGAAACTGGTGACGCAGAGCATAGAGGGCAGTCTCCGTACAAAGGGCTTTGAGGTCTGCTCCACAGTAACCTGGGAGTGATAAGAACAATATAAACCACATCAGAACAAGCAAAAGCTGAAAGTGACTCGCTGGTTGCTACACGGCCAACCGTACAGACTACTTCTGTCGCCAGAGGTCAAAGGTCATGATATGTAATATCTTATCATGAGCTGTTGTTAAGTTGCTACCAGAGTCAAATCATTATAAAACACTTGATTACTAATAATAATATCTGACGATTAAAAAACGATCAACAAGAAGAGACAAAACAATCACAGTTAATTCTATAGGATTAATGTGCATAGTCATACAGAGTTCATTAATGTTGTTTGTCGTGAACAATCCATGATTTTTATATTTCTAATTGATTTGTGTCAGGATGGGTAATACTAGCAGATTGTTGTATTTTCACAGGACAATGAATGAATAAATGATACAATGATGAGAAAAAAGTAATTTGATGTGCTTCAAACTATAGCAAGTGTTTCCCTCCTAAAACATGCTATTAAGACCGTTCTTGTAAAGGCAGGCAGGCATCCCATGTCTCATGGAACAGAGGGTAATGTACCCTTATTTCAGACCAATCTACCAACCTACTGCTATCCCATTCTAATGGATTTTTCATAATCTACCATTTTTATTGTTTATATTAACTAGTGGTCAAACGATTATGCAATATTGGAAAATACCGATTATTTTTTTCATAATCTGCCCGATTCCGATACCGATTCCGATTATTTTTTAGTTTGGTAAATTAGGCCTG
>JAODFY010272427.1:0-14683 GCA_027580055.1 Paracaudina chilensis | reverse complement strand
CAAGTTATATGCATAAATCGTTAGCTTTCATTAAATAATACAATGTCATTTTGAAATCAGTAAATAAGATATACGAACATACGTTACATAATTCAGGATAAAAATTCTAAGTGGTTTTCTGGTGATTTTTAATCTGGCAGCACCTTTAAGCTGTGGGGCATTTTCAAAACATTGTACACCTGCATAATGACGATATGTCTGCTAAGTGACAAATGTGGAAGGTTATGACGTACCCTGTGGGTAAATATAGCCCACAGTAAATTACCAGTCGCATATACGGTCATAGGTATATACTCTAATGCACATATAAGATTTCAATTAGGCCTAACTGTACGCCTACCGGGAAACTCTATCGACAACATATCATCTTTAAACTATATAAGATTTTTTTGGCTGTAATGATCTGTGTCCCTTTGATTAGCCCCGCTTCACCTCAAAACACGAACGTTACTTCGAATTCCGTTAGACTTCTATATATGTACCTATTTTGACCGATTCGTTTCAACGGACAAATATTAAGCATTTGATCCAAGAAACCAAATGTTTAACCCTAACGTAAATAATCCGACGAAGCTGCAGCAATAGCAACTCGCTTCGATGTCTCACCAAAAAACTATCGAAGATAAATGCTTCTCCTTCTTCTTTCGGTATTTTTTTTTATTTTGTTACAAGAGAATCAGTTTGACAAACAAATATTCCAAAGTTGGTTTTTAATTAGCTTCAAGTCCTCGGTAAACTTAAAACAAAGGAGATCTCTTCATCCCATGAGATTGTCTCGGCAAACAGAGAACAGATGTATGAAGTTAATGTTTAGCCCAGTAATCATTAAGCCGCGCTGGTCGGCTAACATCGAATTGCCTGGTTACTGGCTAAGTGCATGGTGAACTATTGCCACACAGCGATCATTCCAGGCTCTGATCGACACAAGCGTAAAAAAGCAAACAATAGTCATATTTCCCAAATGCATACATATACACTTTTCGGCGTTTGAACGTGCTAATGATCCATCGCGCTATGCTAAACAGCTGGCCGACGTGTATAGGTAGGACGGAATCAGTGCAGATGTGAACTCTCTGTTGCATGGGACAAAGTTCATAAAATTCCAGCCTTATATTTTAGGTTATTTATCATTTTATGGTCCTTTTTTTTTATCTAGAATGACGTAAAGGTATAGGTTTCGAGGCGTACATGATACACTCATAACAACCAGAAACAAACATCTTCAGATTATACCGGTCGGCTTTGCAGACTTAATGGAAAGGTTACGCTTATAGTCGTAATTAATTACCTAAATAAAAATATAACGGCTTCTGTATGCTGCTGAATCAACAGCGAGTCGAATGCTTACGGTCCTGAAAGGATTTGTTTGTTTACGGTTTGTCTAATTCTATTCGCGTTGCATAATGAAGAAAAATATAAATAACATCTACCCTTTTATTCCTGTGTATTCAACTGTTATTTTTGAGTGCTAAAATGTTATATTAAATAAACAAATTAATATTAGCAAATTTAGTACATTACAATATTATGATTTTTTTTTACATAGACGTTACCTCGAAAATAACAAGGAATATATAGTTCTGAAATCTTTGGATATATCAAAAAACCTTTTATTTCAGCAATAATTTGTAACCATTTTTATATTTAAAAAAAATACAGATATCATATTTAGTCGTTGGATCAATGTAATTAATTATGAATGATTGGTTCAATGTTTTTAAAGTCAAAATTATTTTGTATTTTCTATAATGAATATTTATAAAGCGCAAGAAGCGCAAGAAGGTTCTTAAGGCCCAAATACAAATATGATAACAATGAGAATAAAAACCATCACACTTTAAATAAACGCTTTTACAAAAAGATGTTTATTTTTTAACTGATGCAGAGACCGTGATGACTTCATATATAAGAGTAGTGATTTCCAAAGACGCGGTGCAGCACAGGAAACTGACCTCTTTGATATTGGTTCAACCAGGAGTAGTGTGAGGTATGCTGAGGTATGGTGAGTGGTGTGAGGTATGGGGATTGCAAAATGCACATGCAAATGATACCGCTATCTATATCAGGGTTTGAGCCATGAGAATTACTCTCCTCGCACCAAAAGGAGATTTTGCCATTCATTTCCCTTGATAGTTATGAATAAAAGACTCTCTGGATCTTTCACATCGTCAATCGCCCTATTGGCGAAGAAATTAAGCCATGACTGTGTAAGTGTTGCATCTTGTCGCCGAACATTTTCGCAGAACTAGGCCTACAGTGGTATACACATTATTCCTCTTTTTGAAGGCCTATCGGTAAGTTTTGTTGCAAATTATGAATCTTTCATACATTGTCACACTATATATGCACTCTATGAGGTGGTATAATGTTGACAAAATCGTTAAAAATAAACCCTCATTATTGCTTTCTTTCGTCGATTCTTCTCCGTGACATGTTACTTTAATTTCGTTTGCCATTACCTAAATTGTAAGCGTACAACTAATTAAAGGTTATCTGATTATCAAGTTCACTATATACGGGTATATAATTACAAACATTTGTTTTTCGTATGTTTCGTATGACACAGCGTATACCCTCTGCATGCAGACATATTGTGAATATATTTTGTTTTATTTCGAGTTAATCAAAATGTCAAGAACCTTTCTGATTGGCCGTTCAATAACAATCGCCCGAGAAAACACAATAGTCTCCAAGCAACCACAAACAGGTAGAATTTTGTTGTGATACCACTTTAAACCAATTAATTCATTGTAGTGTAAAATATGTTAAAAAAGTGTAACATGGCAACATGGCACAAATAAATTGGGACATAAGCAGCCTTCGGACAATCATAGTTCATATATATATTTAAAAAAAATACTGATGATGCGTAAAAATATGCGATTGCGCATGCGTCTCACAGTTAAACGATATGGGGTAGCATGAAACTAATTTACTTTTTTCGAAGATTGCCTATCAGAAAATTGTCAAACCACAAAGACTACAAAGGGGAATAAAACCAGATTATATGTTAGACAATATATACATCCTTTGACAGTACAAAATGGCCGCTCTTTAAATCAAAGTTGTTTTTTTTTAAATCAAAGAATATCATTTGAATATTTTGTATTTGATCAATTGTATTCGAAAATACGCAAATATATTTCTCCCACTCCTGTGGGCTTCTTCTGTGCGAATATAATGTGATGGCAAGTGAACTTTTGGAAGCTAAACTGTTTCGTATGGTATTTTGTGTATGGTAATAAATGGGTTCTCCCGATAAATGGTGTTCTCTTGATTTTTTTATAAAATAAAATGAATTAGACGCAAAATGGTGCTCTCATTGACATTTTTTTAAATGAAATTTAACCTCTCAAAATATTTTGGAAAATAGTGGGGGGTGGGGGAGGGGGGAGTGAAGAAAGAAGGCCGCGTCCGTACTCATGAATGCATTTCTAATTGAGTGGGTGGAAATGGTTGTTAATTTAGGAAAGTACATGATATTTAGTCATTACTTAAATGATAGCATGGAGTATAACATAAATTAATGAAAGAAGTTAACCATTAACATCTGTATTGAGATAACGTATATTTAAATATTGCTTGAATTACGGGGTTGTAATTCCAAATCAATCTGAATGACTCGATAATTATTTTACTATTTCTTCAGATTTTTTTAATATAATACAACATCTATAACAATTTACACGTAGCTATTTTAAAGGGACTGCTGTCAAAGCTTGGTTTGGACTAAAATTCTCGAATAAATCACGTCAAATTCTTCTAGCACGAATTGCTGGAATTCATAAAAACGTAAATTTCATTGGCTGTTTTAAAAAATGCTTTGTATTTTTTTATGCAAATTAACCGTTTTATTGCATATAATTTGGCACCAAAATTCGATTTGGCAACAAAATTCGCTAATGAGTTTTATGATTGACAAAGTGATGAGAGTTTAATTTCTTAATTTGTTCAATGTTTAAGACTAAATGATCAAAACAACTCACTCAAGAGAGAAAAAAGGTCGAAGAAAAATGTTAAGGCTGAAAGACAGCCAGTCCCTTTAAATTAAGTGAAAGTAACTGTTTACAAAAGCTAAAAATCACAGAATATTATTTCAGCTGATGTTGGCAGATATAACCTTATTTACAAAATTTACAATATAACCGTATAAATACAATCATAACATTAGATGAGCTAAAAAAAGAAAGAAAAAAGATCTGAATCGCAAATATAGGTTAGATATGTTTCAGGATTTATGCCTGTTGAGAACAATTATATACTTTATAATTGAGAGATAATATTTAACGCAGTAGGAACTGCTTTGTCATTTCTAGAAAAACGGTGAAAAACGTACAAAATCCGTCTTTTCGGGCGGGTTTCCAGAAATGACAGTAGTAGTATTTCCAGGCCCGATACTGACCTGTTCTCTGCAGTAGTACGCCATGTTGCACGCGCGGCTCGTCACTGTGCTACTTACCCGGTTTTCCTCCGGCTAGCGGTCCCGGTAAACCCCTCATGTCACATCGGGATGTGTCGATATGTTTTTCCAAATAACATATTGCGGGCGTAACGCAGTGGGAAAAGGGTGAAAAACGTACATAATTCGTCTTTTCGGGTGGATTTCCAGAAATGACAAAGTATTTCCATACCCGATATTTGTTCTGTTTGTTGTGTCATAGTTACTGCCATATGACTTCGTGTTTCTTGTGTGTTTTACTCATACTTTATTGTTAAATGAACTGTATATACATGAATGCGAACAAATTGAATTGAATTGTATCAAATAAATATTACCTTAGAAGGAATGAAGTGGAATTGTTGTTAAAAGTTTTTTTTAAATTCACGCTTTACTGCAGAATGTCCCATTTCATTCTAATGACAGAATAATATACTTCGTTGAATATGCACATGTTAATTGAAGTTATCTTATATTTACTGAAGTAATTTAAGTTACAATTTACTCAAGTAACTACAATTATCTGATACAGAAGTAACTTCAATTACATTTTACAGAAGTACCACACCGACATACTGTTACACTTTACTGGAGTAATTCAAGTCACAGATTATTGAAGTAATTCAAGTTACAATTTACTCAAGTAACTACAATCCCCTGCAGATACAGAAGTAACTTCAATTACATTTTACAGATTAACACACCGACACACGGTTAAAATTTACTGGAGTAATTCAAGTCAGAATTTTTTAAAGTAATCTTCAATAAACTGAAGTAACTTCGTTGCAATTTCCTGGAGCAAGTCCAGTTCAAATTTAACAAAGTATCGTCGAATACATCATACTAGAGTAACTCGCGTCAGAATTTACGGAAATGACCCAAAACTTAAAAATGTACTGAATTAATAAACTCATATTACAATTTCAAGTTAACCGTTCAACTTACTGACGATTTAGTACGGTATTAAATGAATTAATTAAGACCAAGTTGAGATAATAAAAGAAAACTTAAGAACTCAAAATGATCAATAGGCCTAATAGATTAATAGATAAGAAAAATTGTTTCACGCCGAGCGGGTAACATTGACTATTACTTACCTCATACTTTTGGGCGATGTTTCCTGTTAAAAATGGTAGCTATTTTCCTTTGAGAAATATGCTATCATCGAAGTTAGCGACTACGTTCCACGGATGTTCTGCCGGGTATAAAGGACTTCTTTATAGGCTCAAAACGAGACGTTTGTCTTAAACAGTTATACAATAGTTTGACCACCCGGTTAAAAATAAACCATTGCTTATCCCGGCACACCAGGCACATTTTATTTATGCCGTAATTGTCAGCTTACTTACCCCCAATCGGCGCTCGGTGTTGTAAAAGTGTCGCCACTATTGAGCTAATCCTGCTCGCCTTTTAGACCCTATACAACGGCACTTAAATCTGCCAGACGCCAACACCGAAAAGGCGTGCACAAATTTCGCAATCTTTTGGCATGCCTTAAGTATATACCAGTCCATCAATGGAGTAATCGTACACAAAAGCCCTTTGACTATAATTACTTCAATAGTATTTTAAAAAATCCATAGGGTTAAAGACCCGAAGTGTATACGGTGGTGAACATTGTTTTGATGTTCTGTGAACAAATATCTACAATAATATATAGTATTTGTAAACTTAATGATTTTGGCACTGTTAATTTATTTAATTTATATACGTCTGCATGCATTGTCGATGGGCTTCGAAAGGCTCTTAATGCTTCTATCCTTACACAAAGTGCCACTTCAGCTGAAATCCTGAATGGTGCGATTTAGTCCTCATATAAGAAAAGACAGATATAATATGTAAGTCAGATATAATATGTAAGTCAGATATATTATGTAAGTCACTTTATCGTACGACAACAGTTTTTTGAAAAAATATAACACAAATACATTATTTCATAATTTCATTATGCATGGGGCAGTAAAATGTTGCCAAATGTCAAACGTGCCTAATTTGGTTAGTAAAATATTGTTTGTCTCATCGTTTTTATTTTCTTTAAACCACCAAAAAATATCATGACATTTTTCAGGAAAAAAACAAGGAATGGAGAGGACAAATATTTTATAGAAATATTGCCAAAAATATGATCGGAATATTAATTAATATTTCACCGAAAAAGGTGCAAAATATGTAACACATCGTAATTATGAAAATTTCAGTATCAATATTTATTCATATTAGTCAAATTTGAGCATATTGTGTTTTGATCTATTTTGATCTAGTCTGTGTTATGAATGACATGTCACACTCGCCCCAACTAAAATAAAATCACGTGATGTTTTTTTTGTTGCCTATAATGTGGTTTATTTAGTTTGTTATAATTCGGCTTATTTTCTGATTAAATAATAAAAGTAGAATGTGGATCAAATTGTGGTATTTGTGTGAAGAACAAGTCTGGAAATATATTGTCATTTCTGGAAATGCGTCCGAAAAAAGCGAGTTTTTTACTGCGTTTTTCACACCTATATCCGGAAATGACAAGTTATAGTCCCAGATTTTTCACGATAGATCACTAAGTGCATGCTACCACACCCAATTCACTGGATAGCTATGCAAGCTGCATTGCTTGAATCAGTGAGAATGTCGGACACAATCCCATGGTCGGGGGAACATATTAAGACAAGCGGTTTTTAAAGGTGATGTCTGGTCTCCATTTTCCCGGGAGGCGTACAATAAATTATGTGTACGTTCTTGTTTACAATGCAATGTTCTCTATGTAACTACATTGATTTATGTCCTTAATATGTAAATGAGATGCAAGTAATATATCGGCGATATGTGAACAAATATGTGAACGACATATGTCGATGATACGCCAAGGATATTATTATGATATCTCAATGATATGTGTTAAAGAATGTTTAATTCGCCGCTTAAAATGTGTTTGAAAGGCACGTACATTTCTATTTCCTTTGTAAAAGCATCGAGGAATCCAGGGTTTAAGGTATAACCGTTGACGACATTATTGTTTGTTTGCGCTGACGAATATGATATAACGTTAAAGATCTTGGTTAGAGATTTTTAAATTCATGTAAGCCAATGACTGTAAAGCCAGGTAAGTGCAACAGCTATATTACATTTATGTTGTATTATAATATACTATAAATGAAAGGAAAATAATGATCGCAAAGCAAGAACCCATTCCCACACTGACATGATATCGCACACAAAGCACGTGACAACATCACATGACCACACACTAAAAACGTGTTTAGAAATTGAACACTTTTTTGGCCCCCACTTTGGAAACATGTTTATACTCTAAACATGTTTAGCTTTAAAATGGCTGATGTTTAGCAGTTAAACATTATTTAATACAGAGCGTTTGGAATTTTGACACGTGTGCTTAGCATCTAAAAAAAATTACAAAATTGGGGCAAAAAAGTGTTTGGAAAAATGTTCATTCCTGTTTTTTAGAGTGCACTGAGAGCACTGACAGTTATCGTTCACTAACAAGCTTATGTTCAAAGACGAAATGTGCGTCTACAGTACATATGAAAAGAGAAGACGCATTGTATCAAATCCGAATACCAATGATAATTATGCTGCGCTTGATATGTCGCCTCTGGGAGGCGTAATTTAGTTGCATGCTTGCTAGGTAACTAATTCCATATATGGTATATAAAAGGCGGGGTTGCAAGGAGCAAAACCTACCAAAAAGTCCGATTTTCGATTGGCTCAGTTGAGCACAGTTTTGAGAAACTATGAATGAACATATCCCTGTTGTAACTTCAAATGCAACCATAAACACCTTAATGAGAAAGTTTACAAACATGTTCATTAAATAAGGAATCTGTGAGAGTTCTCGGTGTCACCGCAAACTCATGTGAATTCGATATTTGCAACCCCACCTTTTAAAAGACCGCGTAACACGTTATAGGTATGGCGATTATGGTGTGAAATATGTTGATATTATTGTTACGACCATATAGTCCATTTAATAGCCTAAGAAGTCGTTTAAAATATATGGGAACATTCTATTTATATTTACAAATAGTTAATCCAAATTAATATCTTGGGGAATGTCACAAACTGCAGTATGCATTGATAAAGAACCCCCACACATACGGATAAGATCGAAACACAAACGCGTATAATATCCACTAGCAGTTACACGAATGGGGGCTGCCCGTCACTAAACAGAGGGCGCTCTCATATAGGTCCTAGCTAATCAAACTTTGTTACAATTAATGGCAAAATTACCTTTCTATGAGATTTTCTTTTCTTCCGTGAATATGAATATACGACCTTCTGGTTATAAGCTCTTGTTTTAATCTGGGCACTGTCCAGGATGAATACATTGTAACTTAAATCAACGCGGAACGTAAACGTTATTTAGCGTTTTCTCAGTCTTGGTTACAGTTTTTATATCTGGCGTATCTACGATAGGACTTATATGACAGCGCCCTCTGCTTATATGCGGCCTGGTGGGCAGCCCCATTGTTCCAAAATCTCGCCGCATAAAAAAGAAACACATGTAACAACCTCTGAGCCCAATACCGTAACGTCACATCGGCAAAAGTAAAACAAGTTACTCGCAATAATATCATAACCACTGCACATCCAAAATATTTTTTTTAATTCATTGATGACATTAAAATGGTGGATTTATTCAAATGTAATTCTACATTAATATAAAATATCCATAATGTCAACACCTAAAACTGCTTTATTGGTGGTCATTTCACCATTGATTTTGCTACACTTAATTTTCCTTTTACTGCTTTTCTTTCTCATCATTTCATCGAAACAACGTATCAAGTAATAATTGTCAATAGAGGGCGTCATCGCATTTCAGTAAATTCGGACACGGCGACGAATCCACGCTGAAGCACATATTTTTCAGCATACAACTGAATTCATGAGACGCCAAGTTAACAGATTTGTCGGATTGAGGGCGTCATCCCATTATGTTCAGTTGGAGCGGAAGAAAGGATCAACGCAATGCATTTTTATTCTGATTTTGAAGAGGGCGTCATCACATTACTATCGGGATGGACAAGAAGACGAATCTGAAAGGATGACTTATAAAAACCGTATGGAAATGACAGTTGATTATAAAGTGAAATTATATTGACAAATATATATGGACAAATATATATGGACAAATGTATATGAACAAATATAAATGGACAAATACATTAAATCTAATAAATGTTTAATGCTTTCGATCGAAATTTTTGAGACAGTTTTATATTGTAAATTGCACTATGATTGAAGCACAAAATGACAAATAATAAGAAAACGGGAGATACCGTGTCAGTTGTTGCCTTACAACTATACCCCGTTCCATTCAGTATCATTATTTGTGATATTAACTACAACATGTAACTTTATATACGCATTGTCAAAAGTTAGAGTCACGTGATTACAAACGTATCAAATATGAGGGATAAACGTATCAAATACCCCCCCCAAAAAAAAAAAAAAAAAAAAAAAATCCTCATGCAGCAAGTATTTGACTCTTTTTAAATCCCATCTATGTCTCTTTACGTTACATTTGTACTTTATGGTATTTATGGTACTTACAAATACCATAAAATAGAGCAATGACTCTTGGCTGTCTGGTGACTTACACCCGAAACCACAAGGTCCTGTTGTAAGTTCTCATGAGGTTGAAACCAATTTGGCGAATTCTAATGTTGTATAGTAGGGTTGCTGAGAAGCTTGGGCGACCTTCATGGGGAACTCATCAAGAGTAAGATGACAGAACCAAGCCTTCATCAATTCGAGTTTAATTTATTGGGACAACACGGCAAAGAACAGCAAGAATAACGAGAACTGCTAGAACAGCCTCTGACAAAGAAGTAAAGAATAAACAACATAAATACCAGTAATACATGAAAAAAAAAACGTAAACCTGCGAAACAATAACATTATCAAACAATTAGCATATGATACATCACATCCTTACAAGGAATGATACATACATTATGTAACGACCTCGATGTTGCATGAAGCATACACGGCATTGTCATACCTCTCTATATTCGTACTCATATTCGCTATCTTTACGTTAATATTCAGCGCCTACTGATAATATTTCATGAATATCGCCCTCTACTTTACAAACTGTCGAAAAATATAATTCAAGGCACGTCCTCTGAATATAAAAGTAATACTTGCACTTTATTCTGAAGTTAAAGGTGATATTACGCCTTATTTGAGGAGGCGTACATTTAATTCAATGTACATGCGTGTTACTAACTTCGTGTATTGCAGGTAATATGAAGACCTCGTGACACATATAAATTACTATATCGTGTTAATGAACAGAAATATTGCCATCATTGAGCACATTATTTTGATGAAAATGTTAAGACCATATAGCTCCTTTAAAGGTTATATGTGGTCTAAATTTTATTGGGAGGCTGACAGGAAATTAAACACGCATGCGCTTAACCAATATTCTGTGTGGCAGACTAAAACCCGTTGAATAGATTTCGACACAGCACCATATACCGGTACTAAGTATTGTATTCTTGGCAGAAATATGACGACAGCACATTAATGGTAAAATCATTCTTTTCAGAATATTCTATAAATCTGCTAGACTGGTCACCTCGTTTGCTGTTATACGTGGGGCTTCGATCAATCACGAATTACATAGAGAGTCATCATGATGGTTGAGATTCATCAGAAGAGTCTACAGCCGTACGGTATTTAACGACCAAGACGATAACTGTATGCAATAGTTCTTAAAATCTCCAAGCTATATCTTTATCAAAATAAAATGACACTCATTCACCGCGGGAGTTGAATATCACAGAAATATCTTTTGCAAAATCGTTTGCAAAATTTTGCAAAATCGTTTGAAAAATTTTGCGGCAGAATTCAAGACGACGTTAAAATATGGTTTCAATTAATATTTAGCAGTTAAACACAATATTCCTGTGAATAAAGTTACTGTAAAACCCAAATAAAAGTGTGTTTCTGACATATATGACTAACGGTGGCCATTCTTGATTTTCATATACAAAACGCAGATGAGTTTCTTCTGTTCCTCGCCGGGGCCCTTCCCGGAAATTCTGTCATGACCTAACGCCTTTGTTCGATAATAGTTTATCAACTGAACCGGTTTTTGCTCCAACATTGAAATGATTCAGCGCCACTGCGGCGGGTACATATGAAACGAATATTTGCCATACACAGCCGGTCCATCATTATACGCATCTCACGTGGTATCAGTTGTGACGTCATAATATGTCAACCAATCATCTTCTTATCATACAATGTCGTAGAATCACACATCCCATCATCAATCGAAAGTGCACGGTCCCACAAAGTAAGAATCGCACTTTAACATCCTATACTTATCGAAGAGGCCGTATACAATGCCAGACGACTATATATAAATACCAAAGTCGTTATTAAAGCAACATTGATTGAGTAGGTAATACAAAAAGTAGGGTAATTTAGCTAATTAACTTCCAGTTAGCCAAACAGTGGATCCACAAAAGACCTTTTTTTACAAACCGGGAGGGGTTTAATTGGTATCTATTGGGCGCCAAGGCCATAACAGATCGAAGACTTTTTAAAGGAACACACAATGATGTAAGGAGGAAGAGGTAGGCCCAACGCCTATTAGCTAATGGGCCCATTGTATTACTAATGTTATAACCTATTGCGCTTTTATGGCACTAACAGCACTCTTCACGAGCATAAGATTAATCTACAAAGCGAACTTCGTTTACAGCCAGGCCCGAAATTAGCAGATAGAGTTAGTATGGTTGACTACACAGACACGCACTTTTATTAAGCAATTGTGAGAAATGTAGAAGTATATGAGTTTATTCCGTTCGCCAAATTTTGAAACGGAATAGAGATTTAATATGATATTTCATATCCCAGAAATATTATATTTAACAATGCAGATGTCTTTTTATTTCTGGATAACGGTCTTTTTGGGCGCATTTCCATAAATGACAAGGTATTTCTAGACGTGTTACTAATTTATTCTCTGCAGTAGGTCCGCACGGGAGCACACCGAGCGCGGCAATGTGCTTCTACCGTACGGTACTTTCTCAAGCGGGCCTGGTATAACTCTCTTTGGGTTACGATACTTAGGAATGTGAAGATAAAACTATAATTAAGCCAAATGTAGGTGGAAATACATATCTTTTCATTTCTGGATATCGGTGAAAAACGTAAAAAAAAAACGCCATTTCGGGGCATTTACAGAAATGACAAGATAATTCCAGACCTTTTGTAACCGCGAAATCAACTAAAGAAATGTCACAAAAGGTGTTTGCTTTCGGGCAACACAACTAGGCTACTTAGGCCTAACACACAATATTAGGAACTGCGTTTTTCATATCATTTGTTTTCTGTGTATATGCTATCTTTACGTATCATATCTGTGAGAGGTCAGTAACTTCACCGGCAGAGTGAATATTTGATTAAACCATATGATATTCTAGAAATCTGCTAGACTGCATGGTCAGCTCATTTGATGCTGTGTACGGGGTTAGAAATGATCTGCTAGATTGGTCAGCTCATTTGGTGTTATGTATTGGGTTAGAAATCTGCTAGACTGGTCAGCTCATTTGATGTTATATGTAAGGGGCTAGAAATCTACTAGAATGGTCAGCTCATTTGGTGTTATGTATGGGGTTACAAATCTGCTAGACTGGTCAGCTCATTTGATGTTATATGTAAGGGGCTAGAAATCTGCTAGAATGGTCAGCTCATTTGATTTTATATGTTAGGGGCTAGATATCTGCTAGAATGGTCCGCCAGCTCAATTGATCGGGCTTCGGCCAATCACGAATTCCATGAGAATTGTGTTTGAAATGAGTGTTGTCTGCAGCCTTAAAAACAGACTACTGCGATCGCTTTAAGTCTTCGTACAGTATCAGGTGGCACCCACCTCATAAATGTCCCTTCGTCTCTTTAGTCCATGCGTCGACGCAGAAGATGCCGGTGATTGAAAGGGACCTTCATATGGATTCTCCGCTGAGAGCTTTCTGAGGTAATTGGCCTGATTGACAGCTTCGGCAGATGGCCATTGTTTGGACCGGGCCATCGTGATCCCGGACAACAATGGTCAATATTTGATGAACCGCCGCCATTGAGCAGATTGAGTGTATTTTATGGCCGGCCGAAAGGGAATCAATAATCTGATAGCGATAATTAGCTCTTACATAATGTGGTTCGGATGAAGTATAGATAATAGACTCCGTTTATTCTATTCAATTACAAAATGAGTCTCCAATTGATGCTCTTTTGTGGTAATTATTTGCATTAGGAGTTATTAACGAGTTTATTGACGAGCAATATAGCAGCTTTTGTTAAAATTAAAGCCAGGTTTTAAAGCTGTTTTAGTTTCAATAACAAGAAAATGGGGGCTCGATGAGTTTCGATGTAATAAATAGTTAATACCAATTATGTTAATTTAACGTTACATATTAACATAACGGTTCCAGTTACTAATATTTATTAAACTGTATAACGTCGATTAACTAAGCTAACACTCAAACTACGTCTTGTCATTTCTGGATAACGTTGGAAAATGTATAAAATAATAAAATGATAAGATGCAGACGTTTTATGGTATATTTTTGTATTTCATTTCCCACACAAACAAAACCAAACCCTTAGATATGGCATAACCCGCAATTAATTTAAATGGTCATATGGAAAATTAAAATGAATTTTCGTACTACAATAAGAATTAGCACAATGAAAAGCAAAATAGAGGCGCCCTTAATTTTTTATCTCGAATTATTGGTATCGACAGATTTTCGGTGTTATTCTGTGAACATAAATATACATATCCTGTTTACAAATCGTCATATTTTTTTAAGGCTGTCGATCATGAAAAAAGTCGAAAAAGAGAATCTACACATTTTTTATTTCGGCGACATAGTTCTTCCGTTGGAGGTGGTAGATTCTTAACAGGATTGTTTCAAAGGAATCACATCAATCAATTTTAATCATCGACAACACAACACGAGTAAAGCTGTATACTGCCCTCAATAGGCTCTGATATACAGGCACGACCTAGATATTAATTAAAACAGGTGGCGCTATTCATTATTAAGTATTGTGAGGAGCTCATTGGACTGGAGTATTATCATCAATTTATGTGAACCGATTAGGCCAAATAATTAGCAATACTCAGTAGATATGTACTACGTAAGTAATAATATTCAGTAGATATGTACTATGTCATTAATAATATTCAGTAAATATATACTACGTAAT
>JAODFY010272316.1:0-14687 GCA_027580055.1 Paracaudina chilensis | reverse complement strand
AACAAGTGAATCAGTAATGGTGTGAACAAAGGAAACACAAACGATTGATTAAAGTTGCCGAGCAATATTTATTCCTAGCAGCTTGGTCGCCCATCAATTGAGTCCTTCCTAGTGAAGTGCAAGGAACATAAGGTAAATTAGTAGTGTAGCACATACAATAACAGAAAGAAAACAAATTATTGGCCTACATACGGGCAGACTTCTCAGCCTCTTACATCAGGACCGTGGACAGCTTACCACTGGTGAGGTGTAAACACCACACACAGCGTTAGATCACTGTATAGGACTACACATGACCTTAGACTGAGAAGCACCTGATACATTATGGTATCACCCTCACGTAATTATGGAGGCGTTTACCATTATACAGAAACGGGTAAAATTGAAGATGAAAGCGAAAAGTGATGATGTTTTTAAAATAAAAAGACAGTAAAGTTTGGTTTGAACGGACAAGGTGCAGTAGGGGTATACTATATCACTACCACAATATGTATATTTAAAATTACCTTTGTTACCTACAATACATTGTAATTAACTTACCGTAACGCCACACTTTATATACATAACAAAGCCTAGTTCCAATTAGGCTTTGTTATATATGATTAGCTATATAAAGTGCGACGTTACAACACTTTAGAAACCTCTATAAAGCCCTGCAAAAACCAAAGAATGGACTCTGCATGGTAACGTCATATTTTTCGCATTACGACACGGATATAATTTGTGCTCTTGGTAGGAATGTATAATATGTTTTATTCAGCCAATTCAAACTCTGCCTAGAGATAGGGTAGATAGGAAGTAGTATATATAAACCAGCGTGTCGGACCGGTATACGCGCGGAATAAGCATTTTGCCCCAGGACGCATGCGGGGCAAATTACGTCATTACAAACCCGCTGTTTTCGAGGACTAATTGTGACAAACTCTTGGTTTGACCCGCAAAATTGAACATTGTCTTAATTCTAGTGCGATGTTTTATAAATATGCACCTATAGTAAATTAAATTTAGGGGCGAACTCCCAAAACTATCGATCGGAAAACAAATACATATATCGTACTTGTGCGAAGATGCTTCTCCTAGAAATTACAGTCACTTTGACACCGTTATCGCTATGATCAGATGAAACTGTATAGCCAGTATGATATTCGCCGTTGCTTTATAATTCCTGCACGTATGGATCAATGTGTAACAACCAACCCCACCCCCCTCCCAACCCCCGTATAGCCAGAATGATATTCGCCGTTGCTTTATAAATACCTGCACGTATGGATCAATGTTTAACAACCAACCCCCTCCCATCCCCCTCCTAATCAATAACATCAAACTCCCCATTTAATACAGCGAATGAGCTGTCCAATATATCATATATCATTTATACCTATTTGCGCTGTGATCTGTTTACCTTTAATTAATTCATTTGTTCTTTCATTAACAATTATAAGCATACCAAGCTATAGGACTAATTCATATGCAATCCAATTTTATTTATTTTTAGGTATATGCTCTCAAAGGTATACTAATGCCTCAATTATCAGTAAAAAATTGTATTTTTTTTTAAATATAAAAATGTACGTAGATCGCAAAATGTTACACAATATTTGTTATTGGATGAAGGAAAAATAAGATAGTTACAATTATTCCACCAATGTTGTGCAATAGTAACATTTTAACAAAGAAATATGTATTAACAATGAAAAACAATCATTGAACCACCACTGACGCAGAACAAAATAATAATTCGGACCTTAAAGCACCTTTTAGCCCCCAAAATTGAAACAGAAATAAAGTAAATTACAAAAAAATACGTATAACGGCTGCAGACCACAAAGTAGTGTTGATTGTGCCCACAGTTAAAATTGGTCCTTAAAAAGTTAAAACCAGCTCATTGAGTCTCGTTCTAGTACTGTTATTATAATGAATTATTGTTCATAATGTTGACGTTTAGTCTCAAATTCGAGCAATGGAACAATTGTTGCTTTAATATGCAATTTATATAAGGCATTACTCAAAGAAATTCGCATTTTATTTTAATCAGGGTCCCAAAGCTACTGCATGAGCAGCGGTTGTTTCGTGAAATAGTGGAGGATCGATGTGAATTAGTATGCCCAAAATGGCACAGGTGCTTTCAGTTAATGCCCTTTTAGGGCATCTCCCAGTCTAATATAACATCGATCCAATATATCATTAATCATTTCGTCTTCAAGCACGCCACATCACACTCACACACATTGTTTGAACTTCCAAAGAGCTATATGTTTCCATTAAAATTTCTTTTAGAGGATCTGAAATTCCTTTGTATGGGTCCTCAGACTGAATGTTTGAGGACCCAAACGATCACACACACATACACACACAATCGTCATCCCACGTACGGCCATCCGCAACGTAACCAAAAATGTTCCTTGTTAGCACTTCATAAAAATAACTATGATAAAACAACAAATAATCGTATTTCTATTGCAAATAATATAACAAAATTAACCACAGATTTAAACCATCTGTGGTACCTATAACCTCCCTTACAATTGCCTAATCTGCATAGGCCTATCCTTTGGTAATCACTGAGGTTTTATGGAATGAAGGCACTCTAATACTGTACACCATGTGTCCTGTGGCGTAATGGGGGCCGAATTTGTAAAAAAAAAAAAAATATATATATATAGGCTATACAATACTACACATGGTATAAATTTTCGTGGAACAGGTAAAAATACAGTTACTGGTAAATGATGCAAATAATATGTATTTCTTCTTATAGACAAGTCCAGAATCACTGTTTAATGAAGCCTTTTCACCTACAAAAATCGTTTGTGTTTTGCCAGTCTGGCAGAACTTTCAGTTTCACCAAGATCTTGGACTCAAAATTTAATTTGATACACTTGCTTAGAGGAGTAAATTACTAGGAAACTTTAGAACGTCAGTAATCAATTGTAGGTTAACAATCAGCTCAAAATTATGGGGTTTTATCTACCTTGTATAAATAATAAGTTACATATAGGCTTCTATTGATTCAAGAAAACTTGTTTAATTAAAACAATAAGTACTAAAGTCCAAGAAATCTCTAATGACTTGCAAAAACAAAATTCCGTGGCCACCGCAAGAGTAGGGCACCAGTCGGAAGTTATCTTTTGGCATTGCATTTGTAACCTTTAAACCTTAAGTTTGTAAACCCTCCAGGAACATTCTCTTCCACTCGTGGACAACCAAGTCTGAAATTCATACGTTACCAAGATCACCCGATCTCTCTCCTATGACGCATTGGTCAAACGCACCAATCAGAAATGAGCTACAATCACTTAAGTAGAGCCAACAATGTCTTAGAGCGCGATTGTAATTATACTCTGTATTTACTCTTAAGCACATGTTTTTGTTCTCACATGCACAAATAATTATGATCGCTTCCACATGCTATGTATTTCATACACTAAACCCCGCTGTTATCTTGTTAATGCACACATCAACCTGTCACAAGCATGGTACCCCCAGCCTACGTCACGCAAAATGATGGTCATGACAAGATTGCTCTACCCCAAGACATTATTATGTTTATTCTTGCTGGATACGTAATGGGAGGGGTAGGACGCGCCTCTCCTTTCGCTGAGCATTCTAGAGACATTCATAGTTTAATTTATAAAAACAGGGTAAACAGGGTAATTTGTAGAACTTTTGAGACTGGCCTTGATTCTTCATTGACAAAAGTTGGAGAGCGATAACGGTAATTGATTGCTGTTGCCACGCCAAGTGTCCCAACAGTTTTGACCAAGGTTGTGGGCAGCTCATTTACTATTAGGGTATGTGCAGGGGTTCGACCAATCACCAATTTCATGGAACGGGTCTCGAAATACTTTGTCATTTCTGGAAACCCGCCCGAAAAGACGGGTTTTGTACGTTTTTCACCCCTTTCCAGATTGGACAAATTATTTCCCACTGCGTTATGGGGAGGTTGCCGGTGAAAGTAATTTTAGTAAGAGAGTGTAAACTCTTATCAAGTGTAAAAACCAAGGGTATATATTCCCCACAAAAGATTACCATTTCACCAAATTGTGCAGTAAGGGTACAAATATTCCCACCCTCAACACACATATGATATCGGTAATAAATTTCAGACACTGCCCTTTACTTTGTAAGATGTTCAGTACTCGAGCACCAATTAATTAAGCTATGACACGCGCATGCGCAAATCATTCATGACATATTTATAAGTACTGGAAAACGGAAAACCAACAAGTAAAATATATAAGATAAAATGCAACAAAATTTCTGGTACGTTTTTTTAAACCGTAAAACATAATTTAAACTTGAAATGATAAAAAGAGATGTATACATGTTAAGCTTGTTTGCAAGTATTGGTATCTTAACCTAAATTGCAAATTACCATGCGAGTTATGCTAATTACCTACTATTTACTTTTAAGTTTAATTTTACCATTGGCAAAGGCTCAATAGTAGGCTATTAATGCATTCCAGCTACTAGAGGCAATTTATAAAACGGAAGGTTACTTGATGCTCTGGCTAAGATTATACACACAATGACATAACGATACGCTACCGTAATGAACAGCGTTTCCAATGCCATGCTATGGTCGTGTTCGTTAGCCTAGCTCACTGGCCAGTGGCAATGTAACATTTAATACTGTGGCCTATACTGGCTGTGTATCTCTCATATTTGTGCTGCTTCACTCCACATCCCAAATACCAAAAATTCATACACTATAATGTACATTTGTAAAAGTAAACTGAGCGTAACTAGGGCCCAGTATGAAAATTTATAAGACAAGGCCTACGACAAGGCCCGTTTTATCGCACGCGGACCAATTACTCCCATTGGAACCGCCTGACGATTAGTTTTGGTATAAATTGTAACATTAATATACACAAATGCGTCACGTGTTACAAAAGCGTGCTGCAAAATTATATTTTTCGTCTATTGCAAAAACCGCTTGGTCGAGAGCAGTGTAAAACTTCACACCGACCAGACGTACTCATCCACGACACAGTCATTGTTGGCACTGTTTGCACACTCCATCGAACTGTCTGTAACTGACGGAAGTGATCGTGACGTTTCTTGATCTAGTAACGTGTCGTCTGCTTCGTTCTCAAGGACCATGGGCTTCCAACACGCTTGTTCGGTTTTAGTGTATTTTAATTCGGGCTGAATGGGACCATTTGTCGCAGATAATTTCGATGCTTTGACTGGACGCCAATTCTGCCTCTTCTGGACAAAAGGTATTAAAATTGTTAAAAAAGTTGCCATGGTAAAGAAAGATCCGCCGATTAAGAAAGCGACATCGAAAGAACCCGTTATGTCAAACGTAAGACCTACAAAGAACAGAATAGAGGGAAGTGGTTTATGTAGTGATATTAAATTTTATTTTATTTAAACATTAAAGGGTAAGCTCGGTTAGCCATACACTAATCTCACCCGAGGCCCTCATAAAACAGTAAAACGGGAAGAACAAATAAATTAATAAAGAGAAATGACTAAAAGTGTAAAATCAAAGTAGAAACAAAAAAGACAACATGTATAAAAGAGAGATAAGAAAAGAAAAAAGAACAGGATAAAACAAAAACCATAAAAGAGAATGAAAATAACCATATTAATTAAACATAAAAACAAATCGATAATAGCGACATCATTAAAAATTAATAAAACTCCTTTATGAAACGTTTAAAAGAGGCTAATTTTTACATTGCACTGGTATTTCATTCCATTCTTTAGCTGCAATATAAGAGAAGGTTTTAAGGTGGTACTAGGTATTTCCGCCATCAAAAATGGTTATTTCTAGTGGTGGAACGCAGAGAGTGATTGTGTACTTCGTTCGTGTAACGAAACATATCCGCAAGGGAAAAGTGACCTTTGTCACGGGTCTGATAGGCGATATGGGAATAGGCTGCCCTGGGCGATCTTTGGCGAGGTATTTACATATCATGCCTCAAAGGTTAATTGACCAGGAGGCTGTTATTCTATTATTAAACAAATTAAAAAGAAACAAAGAAACAGAAACCGGTTAATCAAATTTGCATGAATCTCCAGACTGATAATTCCCTTGACACGTTATATGGTTTGGGCGCCATGGTATTGGATCCCCATCTTATAAGAACCTGTATTACTGTACCCCGCGTGTTATCAGACCTCATAGTATTATTAAACCATGGTCTTGTAATCGATGTGTAAAAAGACCCCACGTTATTGGACCATGTCTTATTACCACCCAACCACCACTCCCTATAAGACCCCATTCATGGCACCAAGGATTGAGGTCTTTATGAGATTGCGTAATAGCTTAGATGACTCAAATAAAAGAGCAACGTTACAAGAATGTTGATTGGACTACAAACGTTTACTTGGAAAGACTTTATCTGATATGTTTTGTTTGCTAAAAAACTGACGACTTGCACAACCAGCAAACAAAACGGGGGTGGGTTAGTATCAGCTGTTCTGTCAGATCGACTGTGCACTGTACATTCTGTAGAGGTGACCTGTGCTACAGCCATGCACTGCAGTAAAAGAACATGTGGACTTTTAGACTTGCTTGGAATCAATTAGCTTTGATAGTCTTGGGGTTAGGTAATGGGAATCATTGAAACGTCAACATTTGCGACAGATCTACTTTCTGTCCATTTTTATCTGGTAAAATATATTTCTTAAACTAGCAGTGTTACGGACGATGGAGCGCACGGGGAAGTTTTCCTGACCCGAGTTTATCCTCCCCCCTCCCCCACCCACCTATTACAAAAACAAGTGTAGGAAACACACATACACACCGCAAACCGGTATTGCCTTATCCAGCCTCTAAGTTAGATTTCCACCCAAATTAGTCTAGCGAGGCCACTCTCCATTGTTCACGCGGTGTTTTCCATCAAAGTATGGTAGGTGAATTTAATGATTAAACCAGGTCTATATAAGTGTTAGACAATATTCCTCTCTGATGACCCCCCCCCCTTGCTTTGAATTTAAATGGACTATCTCACAAAGGAATTTCATATGGGTTTTGCCAGTCAGACAAAACGCACAGATTCGTCAGTTGATGTTTTCAGTTCTAAAACTCTGAATTATAACTTGATAACACTTCCCCGTGGAACAGAAATAACTGAGACACCCTAGGATGTGATTCAGGGTTGGAGATTTGTAGTCATGTGAAGTGGGTTTCAATATACTTAATCAATCATCGTATATAGTACATTTCAATCTAACCAATATTCAAATGAAATGCTTACTAAAATTCGATTTGCTTTGAGTGACAGGTAGTCTATGATAAATAATTATGGGCCAGCTGATTGCAAACAATTTTTTGGAGTACATCAACTGCTCTTCAAATGAATTTTAATACTCACCCTCATCAACATGTTTGTTTGAACAAAATATTAATACGTGTAAGATAACGATATGATTCTATATACTTTGGCTTCAGCAAATTGTTGTTGGCGTTGTAAAAGAAACAGTTCAAGGGGCGGTGTTATAAATTTCCACATTTGTCGGATATCGTATGATCATCATAATTAAAGAAACTGTATCACGACGAGGTGGTTTAGTAAGAGAAACGATCAAAGAAGCGGAGCCACGGTGGAAATCAGATGGGTTTTGTTGGTCTAACAAAACTCAGTCATATTCATATATGACAACATTCTTTGTTGTAGATTTATAGCCAACTGCATGGTCAACCAGTATATTGAATTCAAAATCCGATTTCGATTAATGTTATATTTTACTTGGCCTTTAAAGAACGTGCCACGTGACTATATGCACGGTTTTAACCAAAGACAGTATAGCGCCGAAGACAATGATTACTCACACGAAAGTGCACACAATTGCACGTAGTATGCAATGGCGCAGAGCGCCCGCCATTTTAGTAAGCAGGTCAGGTCTGTTACTTTGGCGATTCGAGCAATTTATAGTCGAACAGTGAGCTGAACTCACAGTTTTTTCCCAGGTGTCATAACGTATTCGTAGGTTTAATATTAGCATCGATGACTACTCGTACACACAGGTCTCGGTACGGTACGCACATCAGCATCCCGGCGTTTGCTTACTAAAATGGCGGGTACTTCGCCCCATGGCGTACTACGGTTTCGGAGGTCGAGTAATCGGTCTTGCGCCTTCGGCGCTATATTGTCTTTACCTGTAACCTGTAACTTACCTGCAAGCGTCGGGCCAGCGGTGGTCCCAATCCCAGCAGCTAAGAGGGTGAACGTCCACGCCTCGGCAAGAATGGTTATCCCAAACAGATCGATGCACGCCTTAAATAACATAGAATTGACGATGCCCGTAGATATACCGATAACTGCAAGGATAAATGTCATGAAAATGTATGATAATTGGCTGAAAACTACAGCAAAAACTGACTAAAACATCATGTCCTTAATTAATTTAAAGCCAGTACATTAACGTTCATATTCTTTCTAAAAACATAATAGTAAACTTACCCTCTTCACCAACTTTGAACAAAAAAATGAAATATTTAACTAAAACGATTATCATATTGAGTTCACGTGGGAATTCTCCACCAAAAGCACAGTACGAACATCATGTTTATCAATATGTAATCCCTTGATACGGAATGTTATGTAACTCCACAGATGATTTGTGTAATGAAAATCGTAATACAAAAATGCTGATTAGTCTCAATTTCAACGTCACAAAATGTACAGCGATCGGTGTCGATAACCTTTATGACTTTTAGATATCTATTAGCAGCGATAATTAATCAATCTATATATTGAACAGTTGAAAACATCTCAGGTGCATGTCGCATGTACAGCGGAATGGAAAAGAACAATACAAACACTCCGAAAGAGTTTTGTGATCTTTATCATTGGAGTTCAGACGCTTGTTATAAATGGATCTATATACAACATAATTTATCCTTACAACGAGTAATATTAACAAAGCTTGTTGATAGGATTAAGCAATCGAGATGATTGAGATTAGCCCCCAAAAGCCCCATGTACTGCCCATGTATAATCAGTACAAGACAATGATCTTAATTAAATCAGTACAAGACAATGATTTTACGTCACACAAGTGTCCAAAACGAAGTATTTGGAGTGAGATTTCTCAGAAGTACTTTATGGATGTATGGTATTCATTGAGGTTTAATTTGGGCCATGATCTCGCCCCATGAAGATATCATCAATATATCGTAATTAATAATGTTGGTTCTTTGTCTACGCTAAACATGTATTTTTTTTAAACTAATAAGCCTTTTAAATAAAATCGAGATGATCTCTTCAAGTGTTCTGTTCCTGCTTTTCACGATTGATTTTGTATGTTTAATCAACAAAATAATAATCACCTTTTATATACTATATATAATACGCATCAATTCCATACGGCCATAACTGGTATCAGTTTAATAATGAGTAAGTATACAATATGGTTGATCTTCGCATCCAGTAACAAGGAGGAACAATGTAGTTGATAAGATAAAAACCGCTAATTACCACTAATTGTTTTATTGTACAAACATATTAATATTTTGTTGACTAGCAGACATATCGGTGCCTAAATTGTTTGTCAACTTCAACAATTTAAAATTCTGCGATAGATGTTTTCGGCGTTGTTCGATTCTGAATTCCTTTCGACAGAATTCCTAATATTGATAATACATATTAGCCAATATAGGCCTATTTGAATCATATGTTAGATAACTATTATCATTTTAATATTCAATTAGAAATTAGTTCAATAATTATATTTATATACTTATATAATTATCAACTAATGCTTGGTCACCACACATCCACACCAAAAACACTATTCCTAAGATCGGGGGTCCTACATTTAGTAGCATTGAAAAATGACCCCAACTTTGCGGCAATCACAAGAAATATGTAATTTTGAATTGTTGAAAAAATTGTTGAAAAAATTGTTGAAAAAATTGTTGAAAAACAAGATTGGAATCAGATTTAGAATTGGAATTATGTTAACAAAACTAACATCTGATAGAAGAAGAAGACACATAGGTCTTTATTATAAATATATAAACATAACATAGATTTTTAATTTGATGCTATCATAGACGTACGTCAAGCCATTTTCGTTCAAAAGGCCACCACCGTATCGCTGAATGTGAGTTTTTCAAACATCGACGACACATTGAGAAGTAATTTAGATGCTGATTGCAGCCCTGCAGGTTCTTGCACATACTTGTTGTGTCCTCTTCCATACGGGATAGTTTTAGCTGATATGAGCACGTCTGCTATACGGGGTAAGTAAATTTGATTTCCCCGCAAAGACTGGGAGTGATTTTGTTTGTTAGGGTAAGCAGCCTATAGTCGTATCTTAATATGTGGATTTGTCGTTAGATATATAGAGCAACGTGTGCGTGCAATAATATATCATGAGAATAACATCTTCATAAATGGAATGCTCTGCCCGAATCCATCGTTTTTAAACGTTATTAATCATTATTCATTCATTATTTGCGGGAGAATTTAGGATTTGTTTTTATACAGGGTCATTTATATATATATATTTTTTGTACAGGGTCATTTATTAGAATTAAAGTTTTTTTTATAGGGTCATTTATGAGAATTTATATATATGTATATGCATGAGAACTTGTGTCTTCTTGGTCATATCTGAAAAGGTTACTTACCAAAAGCGTAGATGAACATTCCCGTGATGTTTTCTATTTTCAAGAGAAAGAATGTTGCAATGCCCATTAAACCGTTGAATACCGGATAGACGTAGACGCAATGCATAGGTAAGTAGTCACCAATGAGGGCGGAGCCTCCCCTGCCAATCAAATCGGCGAACCCCATAATTGAAAGAACGAAAGTACCCCTGCTTTCCGGAATGCCAATTGTAGTCATAAATTTGATCTGTAAGGGGAAAAAATAATACAAAAATACTATTTATAAGGCTAATAAGCATTTTATTTTCCCTCTTATTGTCAGAGTTGGGAAATTTATGTAACGCAAATTGGGGCGTGTCCATATATTGCGTCATTATTTTATGATGAAGTGACCAGCGGCATAGTCAGGCTATTGTTGGCGGGTGGGGTGGTTTGGCCGGGGGTTGTGAGTCCTGACATGCAGTATTCTTTGTGATCGCCGGCATGGGGGAGTGGTCTTAGAGGTTTCCTCCTCCCCTTTCAGAAATATTTGAATATTATTGAAGTGTCCTTACATGCAGTCTGGCGCTATATTTGAAGTAAAATGTGTGTAAATAAAGAAACAAAATTAACAATGTAAAATTTACATTGTTATTTTGTTTTATTTTATATTATATTTTTCGGCATAAGCGGTGGGGGGGGGGGGTTGTGGTCGGAACATGGCCCAATTATCCCCCTAAATACCCCACTGGAAGTGATTGTATTTTCAGGGTGGGGGAAGATGCTACATCGTCCTGTTATGTCATAATGCATGTTATAATGTTCCAATTCCTGCCGAGTCACGCCAAGACTCAACAAGTTGGGTTAAGATTCATTGCCCGAATAGACCGCATAGATCCCCAATCTGGAAAAGGGGGGCCCGAAAAAACGGATTTTGTGCGGCTCCACCCCCCCCCCCCCTTCCAGATTGGACAAAGTATTTTATTCTCATAGTGTTATTGATAATAACGGAGAGGGTGCTGATACAAATTTGTAAGTTTTCTATTATTTATTTTTTTAAGTTTCCAGTGATTACATTGTGTATTTTACGGCAAGTTTACGGACGTTGATTGGGACCCTTTTATGGATTCACAAATTTTGCCTTTTTGTTCTATAAAGCAGTATTTATTTTTTACACAAAGCTTATTTCGATTTTCGGCAGAGCGAATGCAACCTATATAAGTTGGGGTTATGCGAAGAAGCATGGTTAGTCGGGGTTTCAGAGTCCATTATCATGGATGTGGCCCCAATACTCCTCCATAGTATCATCCTCCTCCACCTACCGGATATCTATGTATGCAGTTCGATAGCTCCAAGAACATATATCAGTGACTCAGGTCGTCCTTTCCTGGATTATTTTCCATGAGGCTGTTTAAACAATCGTTATCGTTCAAAACAGGAAACGTTAAATCCTGTTCATTTACAAACGGTCATATTTGGTCGTTGTGACTTTTCGATTATTTCGAACTCTTTCTTTCGTAAATAACAGAGGTCAGACCTGGTTAAGAAATATACCATGTCCAATTAACGGGGTTGCCCGCCCGCCCGCCTGACCGAATATCAATAGTGGGCGCTGTCATATAGTCCCTTAATTTAACTGGCATATACGTTACAGTCCATCCTTGGCATGGTAATATAACCATTATTAACAAATATGCCTTGGTCGAATAATAAACTAACATTTTGTGTTTATGATTCGTAAACAAAACAAACGTATAACCGTCATTGTCATGACCGTTAGCCTAATGAGTCTTGGCTAGGCCTAAAGTACTATGGTAATTTGCAACTACATACCGTAAAGCATTGCGCAATAATCACAGCGTAGGAAGTGTTCATTGCAGACGATAAATTGGAGCTTAGGTTTCCACAGTTTCCCTTCTATCGTCCATCCTTTTAATCGCGATACACCACTTTTGGTTTTGTTTTACATTTTCGGGAAACGGTGACCACCTTTCGCATTTTACAACCCGGAACACAGCAATATTGAGGAATTTATTTTGGACAACTGCGATCTGTCAGAATCAACGATGCGGCAGTAGAAAACAAATTATTTCGCAATAGTTAGTTATTCTCTAATGACTGATCAGTGAAACTGACGCACAGCTCTGTTTGGGACCTATATGAGAGCGCCCTCTGTTGATTGTCAAGAACGACGTGCAGCCCCATTGTCATAAACGTCATTATTATCGTATCTTATCGTATGATGGTGTTTCTAAGTACTGTAACTAAGGGACGGTTCATGCCGAATTCCTAGCTTGAGTCGCTTACTGTGCAGTCTATTTTTTCGTGACGTCACAGCATGTCCAGCCTTGGAAGAGTCGATCATGACGACTGACGATCGATAACCAAACAATGCATTTATAATCTGTTATTGGTCTGTGCATGTAATTTGCTATGCATACATTGCCTTTAATCATGTTGTCAAGAGGGCATATACGCTGTATGTATTACATCCATAATACGTTTCCAGTTCAATGTATTCCATCATGTACATTAGAAAGTATATTGTTTATGATAAGTTTTAAAAAAGAAATTCATATTATATATACATTTTTTTCATGTGGGTTAATTTATTGAATGGTTTTAAATGGTTCCTCTGTTCGAGTTGTATATTGGCGCTATATAAAAATGAACGTTCTGACGTTACAAGGGTTCTGACGTTTCGACAGACAACTCTCACACACACATATATATATATATATATATATATATATATATGGAGCTTTCACCAATCACAAATTTGGAGGCCAGAATTGCTCGCGTCCCTCTACATAACGGCAAACCAGCTGACCGTTCTAGCAGATATCTAGCATATTTGGGTACGAGTGTCGTTTAGCGTTGAAAACAACTCACCATACTAACAAAGGGGAAAATAATTGAAAGATTCATGCAGATGTTGGCCAGAAACCAGAGGACGATGCCGGGGGCCTTCATCATTTTTAGGAAAGTCTTGAGGTATTCCTTTGGGGTGTGGTGCGCCCCCGTAGTACTGACTCTCCGGCGCTTCACTTGTTTCGGCGGTTCTGGAGCCTCGACCGGTGGTTTCTTTACGACGCTACGTTTACGGTCTCCATGTAAGGGCATCCCCATGATTTCTTCTTCGTTCGGGACATCTTCGTATCTTTCCGGAGCCGGCCGGAAAAATATGGCGAAGAAGAGACCGACGACGAGGAAACAGGCGCTGAGGATTTGGAAGGCGTGTCGCCAACCGACGATGGTGCAGAGCCGCTCTAAGGCAGGGTTAAGGATGAGCGAGCCTGTGAACAAAAAGCGATATCAAATATATAAACGATCATAAGAGACTAACATACCAGGTGGGATAGGATAATTATATTT
Organism: Paracaudina chilensis; assembly: GCA_027580055.1. Taxonomy (NCBI): domain Eukaryota; kingdom Metazoa; phylum Echinodermata; class Holothuroidea; order Molpadida; family Caudinidae; genus Paracaudina; species Paracaudina chilensis. The sequence continues at coordinate 757 of JAODFY010272316.1, read as the reverse complement.
ATTATATATTAGAACAAGGTGAGGTGTTTAGGGTTTATGTAATTCCATTATAACGGCAGACAGATGCCCGTAGTTTAGTAATCCGGACGCAGTTGTAAGGAACGAACTCTCACTTGGTAGTCTCGAAAGTTCGAAAGCCTTCTTTTTGCTCGTCAGTCGTTCACACAATATCCTATACACCTGACATTTACCCGTTAGCAGTGGCGTAACTGGGTTGTCCAAAGTTGGGGCGATGGTGACCAAAATGTACTGATAGTGTACCGACAAAACCTCTCCAAAACCAAACAAATTGTGGGGAGAGGCGAACGCCCGCCCCGCCCCTTCAGTTACGCTAGTGGCCTCTTCACAATTCCTCATTTATAGGTAAAGGCAGATAGCGATATAGTCGAAAGTAATCCGGACGCAGTTGTAAGAACGCCCTTCCAATCGGGCTTACGATTGGGGCTTCATGAAAATTATATATATTTCCCGTTATACTGTATGCACGTTTAAAAGGTCTGTGTTCAGCGGCGGCGTAAGGGGGGCTTGAGGGCATTTCCCCCAAAATGTTGTCTTGCCCCCGCCCCCACCCCTGATTTTATAATCATTGTCCAAAACCAGAAAACCCAAAGGTTTAGTGGCTCCGATGCCGATGAGAGTTTATGAAATCATTTAAGTCATCATTTTTTATTGTTATATATCTGTATTGTACTTATTGCCAGACAACTGAACCCAAACTGAAGTTGATCAGACATACAGTTGTCAGTTGCACTCATGA
>JAODFY010272205.1:0-14698 GCA_027580055.1 Paracaudina chilensis | reverse complement strand
GTGGCAAAGGGTTAAACATGTGGCAAAGGGTTAAACATGTGGCAAAGGGTTAAACATGTGGCAAAGGGTTAAACATGAGAATGCTTAAGAATGAGAAAATATGGTCATATGCTGCTGTGAGGGAGCAAGAAGAGTGTTCTGGGTTAATGGCTATTTTTACTAATCTTGTGGATCACTGGAATCCCAACATTTCATAAATTATAATTATTTGATGAGTTTATATAACACTGGCAGAATACCTTGGTTTTACTCCGTCAATGGTTCAAATAAAACATCCTTAACGACTTTTGTCTTCTGCATATATGCTTACCTTGTAACAATGTCAAACCCCTTGGCCTTGGCACTCAGCACTAGATCAGTAAACTGGTCTTGCCGAGGAAGTGGATGATGGCGTAACTGGGAAAATTTGAAGAGATGAATGTCAAATATGATTGGAAGATTCCATTGTGCTCTTTTTGTGTCATTTTCATTTTTCTTAGTCCAACTATACTATCATCCTGGTTTGTAATATAACATGCAGGATTTTAAACTCATTGTCATAGTCATATTCCATAATCATAAGAAAATGAATTTATCGATCTGTCTAATCTAAAAAAAATCTGTTCTTTCTGAGTCCAAAATGATGTGAAAAATTTCACATCAATGCTTTTTATGCAATTAAACATTACAAGTATTATAAGTAGTGGCAGCCACATGAATCTGTTAGGTGTCTATGACCAGAGATCCCTTGCAGCGCCTCAATCCATCATCCATTTATACACCTGGGTGGAGAGAGGCAATCGATGTAAAGTGTCTTGACCAAGGACACAAACACAATCACCTAGCCATCTTGGGCTTGAACCTGTGAACCTGAGATCCCTTGCAGTGCCTCAATCCACCACTTCACAAGTTCCCATTTATACACCTGGGTGGAGAGAGGCAATCGATGTAAAGTGTCTTGACCAAGGACACAAAACACAATGACCTAGCCATCTTGGGCTTGAACCTGTGATCCTAGAGTCATGAGCTCACTGCATTAGCCATTCAACCACCAAGTTCCTCATCAACAAAGCATTTCTTCAGATGGCGTATGTTTGTTTCCAACAGCACGAGGACATACTTACCAACGCGCAACTAGGGAAGACCTCCGATATTTTCCTAGCAACCCAGTGATTAGCGAAGATCATACATTCGGCGATGGTCTCATGAATCTCCAAGCTCTGAAATAAATGAGAGAGAGATTGGCTGCTCAATCTTTATTACCTCACTAGATATTTCAAAATACTTATTATTTAGTTAACCACTACCATTTTATTTCATACAATTTGTTACCCAACAAAAACCTGTAAAGCCTTTTTTATTTAAAAGCTTAAATTTTTGCATTAATAATAGTTGACAAAACAAATTAGGTATATAATTATATATATATATATATATATGTATGTTTACTATGAACTGAAAGATCATCAAACTAAGAGTCAAGTCATACATGTATTAACTCCAATAGTAGTTTATTAATGGTTTGTGGATGACAATTATATTGGTGCTCAAATTCAGCTATAACATTTTCCAACTAGGGGTCAGTAGAACCAGAACAATCATGAACGAAAGAACTGCTCTACCAATGTGTAACATGATGTCATTGCACTACCGACTCTGTGATGAGTAGTCGGTCATGAAGGTGTGGCACACACTCGACAGGAACATAAAATATGCAATAATGATAATAGATACTTACTTGCTTTGGTACTAAGTCTTCTATCTCCTGTTGCTCGTTCAGTTCAACTTTGACCTCAACACTTTCAAGCTGAACAGCGCCCTCGTGTACCCTCCTAGATTTCAAGTGGCTTGCAATCTCTATCAGTTTATCGATGCTCCATTTCAGGTCGGCTAGCCTTCAAAAAAATAAAGAAGGATCTGCTTCAACAAAAAGATGTTGTGTTTGAGCAATCAAAATACAGAGACAACTCAAAGGGATCAAAACTGTTATCTTAGCAAAGTATACTTACTCCTATCTTACTAAGGGGCCGTGGGGGAGGGGGGCGAGAGTGGCATGCTGCATTTCGATAATGAGATTACATTAAATATGAAAGGTCAGATTTGAATGAAACCTTTACAAACGTAATATTTTTAAGGCAAACGTTTATCAATAATCTCCCACACCCCAAATACCATGAATAGAGCATAGAGCATGATATGTTGAAGATTTTGTATTTAAATTTCATTTGCATCAAATATTTCTCGATTTGAACTTCATTTGAGAAACTGAGAGAAAGCGCACATTAGTACAGCCACCTTGCCTGCCGGTTTGTGGTAAATTGCCTTCACACATTCATGGAGGGGTCTAACTAGTACTGTCATGACTACCAAAATTTAAACGAACATTTAACTGGTAGCACTAAATTCTAAACACTCACCCCTCAATGTTACATGCATGAGTGAATTATATGTATATAAGACTTTAATTGGCTTTGCAAGCAGTTCACACCTCCCAGGAGGAATATGTTTTTACCTATAAAAGAATTAGCTATGGTTAATAGATTTAATGCTTAAATCACTTATGCAAGTTTAGTTTTATCACAATCATTTTAGAAAGTAACATACTTAAAGAGGGAGAGAGACTTGGGTAATAAAGAAAATCAGACATTTCACAATTCATGTTTATATATTATATAGCTACCGTTTTCTTCTTTCCTCCTGGCTATATACGCTGAGCTCAGGGATGTCCTCGTTGCTGATCTTCACACCATCGTGTATCATCTGAGCAGCCTGTAAGGACAGAACACAGATTGGAGGTAAATATACAATCGCGCACTGTTCAGGCTAAATAATGCAAGTCTGACTATCACTCCTTATTTTCTGGGATAAACACAAGGTGTATATATTGCAGGGCTGTGAATTCCCTTTAATTTCTACTTAATTTCTACTTAAAATGTTGAAATGCATCCACAATTTTTACCAACTTTCTTTGTAAAACTTGACTATTTTAACATAGCGCCCTCTTTTTTGGCCGTCTATAGTAGTTTTGAGCTTTTTTTCCCATTTGGGCACCGTTTAAATGTTTAAAGATGACAGCATTGGTTGTAGCATACAGCCTTACTGGGATACATGTAGATGTGGCTATGGTTCCTCAGCTAAACTGGGGCAAATATAGGGGGGATATTTCTCCGATGTGCTCCCCTAACAATCTGGGGTGAGCAATTATTTGCGGTCTATACCCTCACGACTTTCTCAGTTATTATCACTCCCCAATCAGAGCGTAATCAAATAAAGCAACTTAAAGGTGGCTTTGCAAGTAGCACAACCTACCAAAAAGTCAGATTTTCAATTGGCTCAGTTGAACACTTCTGAAACTATGAATGAACACATCCCTGTTGTAGTAACTTCAAATGCAGTTATAACACCTCAATGAGAAAATTTACTTACATGTTCATCAAATTTAGGAATCTGTGAGTTCACTGTGTCACCGGAAACCTGTGTGAATTCGCTACTTGCAACACCACCTTTAAAGGTGCTTATACCAATTATTAATCCCCCTAAAACCATCTTTCAGCTGACTATTAATCTACAACTAGAACTCACATCTGAGGGTGTCCCAGGTACCTCTACTCCCCAGACAATTGTAGTAAATAAAAATTGAGATTGTTTTTGCTAATTATATGCAAAATTGCAAAAAACATAAATATCACCGTATTGATGACTAGATGCTAATTTCCCTTCTGAAATATATTGAGTGTTTTGCCTGCCCCTAACATCACAGTCCCACATGTTTGGAGACTTCCCATCTTGCTGATAGATAAAAAAATTAAAAAAATGCCCCAAACTACTGAATAATTACTTTCGGTGGGATGTTGATGTTTTTAGTTTGTATGCTTGTGATTGCACATCATTTACACAAAGGCTAAATGGCCCTTGTGCACTGCACACATAAACCATTTTGTATGAATTTTTAAATGGGGAAGGTTTTGGGGTCCAAAAATGACCCATAGCTTTGAATCAGTCACTTTATCCTCTGGTCATCTTGTCATACACAGATGTGCAATGGTCCCTCACATGACCTAGTAGTATACACCCCGGGCTACCAGCCTTTTGATGTGGCACCTCAATCTGTCCCCTCAGGGGTCCCCATTTATACAGCGGGGTAGAGAGGGGCCATTGAGGTGCATCGCTTTGCCCCAAGGACACAAACACAATGACCTAGCCAGGACTCTGACCTGTGTTCCTTGAATCACAAGCTTACTGCATTTATAACCTACTAGGGGTGATAGTGACAACACAACTGACTAGAGAGTCAAATAGAACTTGGTCAAGCTTAACCCCACAGTGACATTCATGCCAGAAAGTTCAGATGCTACCTAGAGCATGACATACCTAAAAGTTTATAACCCCTCTATCCCTCCCCCTACCCCCCCAGCCCGACAAAGCCAGCCAAATGGATGTAACCCTTGACCGCTGCCAAATTTGATAAAGTTGTAGCTTTATGGGGCAAGCCACACATTATCAGGCACAATATAACATCTTCAGCATTATAGCTAGCACCACTCAAAAAGTCTCTGATATTAATAGGACGACCAGTGCTGACCACCCAGTGAAAGGGTGTGACCCTTGACCTTTGCCCGTCCTGTCATTATAATTTTCCCAAATATATCCAGTTTTGTTATATTGTGATACCATGTTGTCTATAAGGTTCTTGCGCAATTCCATGTAGAGCTCACTAGCATTAGTTTGATAAGGCCCCACCACTATCGAGTAGTGGTGCAAAGCCCTGACCGCTAGGTAATTCATGTTGATCCAAATGGCCCCTCTCCAGTAAGGGGGGTCATGCTCAGTGTTATGCTTCATGTAAATTGGGTCCGATTTAGAGAGCGACCTAAGGCCGTAAGGCGTCCAGAGAAGTTTTGGGTCTCGTATATCTGTTAAAATTTGCTCCAACTTTGGCGAGGAAGGTTCTAATATTTGCAAGAGGAAGGGGAAGAGGCTGATGTAGCCGAAGGCATCGACAAACCTCAAACTTGGCCCGGTTTTGCTCTTTACAACTCTGAGGAGAGGCTGGGGAGGTGGGGGCTGGAGTCTCTCGCCTGGATGTGGCTTTGGTGGAGGTGGTGAGTGGACCCTTTCTAAGGCCACTCTGGGGGCATGGTTACCATAGTCGCTGTACATGTGACCCTGGGATGACCAGTGCAGCTCATCGAGCAGGCGGTTATCAGAAAGCATTTCATAAGTGGCACTGTACTCCATCGGGTCCTCACCGATAAGGTTGGCAATGTCAGCCATGACCTTTGACGCTAAGGTCATCCAGCATCGAAGATCGATATGCCTCTCTTCCTCTGATGGATGGGATGCACGTGGATAGTCATCAAGTCCCGAAGTCAACGTTTTGGGATTGAGCTCCATGTTGGTGTGGAAGTTTCGACCTTTCCACTGGTACGTACCAGGCTGCGGTCCCACTTGGCTAGTGTTAAACCATTGGTACCACGCCTGCAATCGGGGAAAGATCGCTGACATATACTTCTTGAAACGAGGATCCAATTTGAAGCTCTCCTGGTCCATCAGGTACTGGAGGGGCAAGAAGAGGGTGGGGGGGTTTGCATTAGTGTTGACCTGGATGACAAATTCATGGGGCACCTTCATGAGTGCCTCTGAACCAAGTATCTGTTCACGTGGGATCCACCCTTCCGCATTCATCAAGTCGAGCCAATGACCTAAAATCTCCATGCTTAACTGCGGATCCCAGCGACTTATCAACAAGTTGTGGAACCCTTCATCCCACAGGAAGCCCCGTGGAAAGAATGACCTGGAGGGAACGGCAGTCATCAGTGCAGCGGGCCAGTAAGGCAGGGGTTCCTTGGTGTACTTTGACATCACTAAAGACTGTCCGTAGAAGTAGCCCACACCTCCAAGCATGTTACTCAGAGCAGCCTTGGCTACTGCCCTTTCGTTCAGTTTAACACGTTTCTCATCGAGACCGAATATGGATTCAAACCTGTCATCAAATTCTTTGGAATATCCTTTCAGGATCTTGTAGAACTCCCTGCCCATCAGGGCAGGGAGCTGCTTGGATCCGGTCCCCGACTCAAACAGCACTTCCATCTGGAATGGGAATTTAAGTGTGACTTGCTTCACTATAAAGTTTGGTCTCTTCTCGGGGGAGCTTTCAATTGTCGGTGAGTCAACACCAGACAGACCGATCATATTAACGGTCTTGTTCACCGGGAATACCCGAAGACTTTTCATGACCATGTCCTTGAGCTGAGCCAGGCTGGGTGCATAGGTCACCAGGAAATGAGTACTTGTAGCATTCTTGACGATGGGGAACTTCATGGTGAAATGGCCGAGGGCCTTCGTGTAACCTTTCACGCCATCCAAGAGGTGCTGTTTGAGAATAGGTTCGATCTCTCCATCCCCATCCAGAGCAATGTAGAATAACAAGCTCAGAGTGACGGGTTTGTTGCCCTGAAATCAATAAAAAGTAGAACATGGTCTTCAAAAGCGTTTAACTTAAAGATCCTGCTGTTCTTCAATCTGTTTTGTTGAATGTAGGTGCACTGACAAAATCCTCTGCAGCCTATTCCAGATTTCCCGAACAGTTGATTAAGATGGTGGCAAAGTGATTTTAATATCAAAACTGAACGATTTTCTTCTAGGTACATAATTATGAGTCCCATGTAGTTACATCCATGTGTCCCTTCTAATAAGGATTATGGAAATGATCAGATAATACATAAATATGTTACAACAAAGCGTTCCATGAAACTCTCAACAAAGGATATGCAGCACGGTACAAAAAGAAATAGCACAATGCAAATAATGTAAGTTACAAAAATGAATTAGTCTCCAGTTTGCTTTTACATAGCTGTAGAGTGATATTACGAGCCAGTGAAAGTTGGAGTGCAATTGCATGAAAGGTATAATCTTCAGTAACAGATCTAATTTTTTTTTTCTTTTTTCCTGACATCACATATTTTAGCTGAATTGTTATTTATACTGGATTATTGTTATTACTGGATGATTGTTAATTATGGAATTATTACAAAAACATTTCCAATGCATTTATCTTTCTTACCAAGTTCCATTTGATTGGCTGTGGTAGAACTATGTCAGTCAGTGTCAGAGTTGATTTGATGACAAGCTAAAAGGGAAACCACTTTTGTTCCTAAAAAATCTGCCAGACAGGTCAGCTTATTTGTTTTATGTATGGGCTTTACCAATGGGGAAGTCGGTAAACTTCCTTAGTAGCCAGAATTCTACTACTGTGAGCTACTTGTACAGTACAATAGCTCCTAACTAATATCACACTCACTTTGGTTTTGCCATTAATCCTGGCCGACCAATCACCGCCGTGGTTACCGCCCGCCCTCTTGACGAACTGCGTCTTCAGGGTGAAGTCTCTCTCGACAATCTCTTGGATGCCAAAGTTGACCCCATCGTGTTTGAGCCAGCCATATCTCTCCAGCTGGTCACTCTGTTCGCAGGTATGCCTGATGGGCAGAGGTCTCTGCTTCACGTTCTATGACAAATTAAAGCGTGAATCATAATTAGTCCTAATCCATTTCGCAAATATCCAAAATTAGTTAATCACTGATGATTTTTTTTTTTTTATATGAGAATATATTCTCAGTACGGGTTTGAACAACATTTTAAAAACATAACATTTGTTTAATATACAATTGTATTTAGTAAGTAACATTAGACTCAATAGGCACCAAAGCATTACATACCTGTATAGAGGGCATTTGGGGGAATTTGGTGTAGGGTTTTTAACCAAAACCATCTCTGCTTACTTCTTTATTAAAAACAAATTCATCCAGAGTAGAGTGAAAAACTCAGGGAAATGTGTGTCCCTGCAAAAATTGATATTTTGTTGCCTAATCGTTTTCCTTCATTGAAAATGTAGACATGCTGGCGGAACTTAAATAAAGTTGAAAAAAACAGAAATGGACGAGAAGCAAATAACAACAGCACCAACGGAGCAGTAGCTCATACCACATATGGTATGGAACATAGTGATCACCTGATATGATCAGTCCTACTACCCTCATTGACCTACCATACAATTACTAATTATTTGACCTTTGAACATGATAGCGCCACCCAAGGATCATATTGACCATCTTACAAAAATTACCAATAATTTGTTTTCAGATATCCTCTTATGAACCCTAGATGATCTTTGACCTGAAATCCATGTACACCCAACGGTAGCACTAGCTAAGAACCATAATGACCAACTTTCAAAAAGTACAGTACAATCTGTAGAATGAGGCTTTTAAACTTTTTCAGATATTCTTTTGTGACCCCTAGTTGACCTTTGACATGAAATCCATGTACACCCAATGGTAGCACTATCTAAGGGTCATAATGACCAACTTTTTAAAAGTACAGTATAATCTCTAAAATGAGAACGCTTTTAAACTTTTTCAGATATCCGCTTGTGACCCCTAGTTGACCGTTGACGTGTACATGTACACCCCAGGGCTAAAAAATAATGGGGGTGCAGTGCAATTCCGCCCAGAAAGTTCCAAAAGAGCATACGATACTGTATTGACGGGGGGAGGGGGGGGGGGGAATTTATTGGAAAATTGAAGAAAACCGCCCCTGTAAATTTCCACCAAATGGCCATGCTTGCCACCTAGCCGATGTTATTTGCCGTCAATAATACATACTGCACACGTGTCTAGAAACTGATGCCTCCAGTATTAATAAGTCATTCAGAAAATAGTATATAATCCATATCAAATGTTGTCATTGTCCTTTTAAAAATACATTGAGCTAAATCCAAAACATTAACTTGTTAAATCAGAACATTGCAAAACTTTTTCCCAAGTTCACATTGTTGCATAAGTGCGTAACTACACTACACTTTTTAACATTATGCACGTGGAAACATCTCTACTTAAATCCTGCTCAATATTCTCTAAAAAAAACATCCCACATTAAATCTAACAAAAACAAGTTTTTTTTGCAGAATGATCTTTCTGATTGTGACATTATTTTTCTTTTTTTCAAGCAATATTATTAAAATAAGCAAACAAACATATAACCTTCCCCTTCCACAATGTTGTGTTACTCGGTACATTACCCATTACCCACTTCAGAACCCATTGTTATAAAAAACTCCCCCCAAAAAAGATTTTACAGATTAATTGTGCTTAAATTTTAACCTACTTGGACAATGTTAGAGAGTGATTATTTACAAATATGAAATAGCACCCGAAATTCCTAAAATTGCACTCGAAATAGAATTGACGGGGGGCAATTTTTTTTTTAAATAGCACCTGAAATTGAAAAAGTAATTCGACCCCTGGTACACCCAATATGTAGAAAGAGATGGCTTTTAAATGTGTTCAGATATCCCCTTGTGTCCCCTAGATGACCTTTGACATAAAATTCCCCATAACCCGAAATGGCTGTCCTGGATGCAGCTTACCTGTTTGAACCACATGAGCCCCGTCACTGGAGAATTTGGGCGTCTTGTTTTTAACCCAAAATACACCCCTGGTCTGTAGGTCCCCCAGTACCTCTCTGGGGAGACGTGAGGACTACTGGTGCCTTCGTGTATGACTCTGGGAGCGTTGAGAGGAGTGACGACTTGGGCCCGTTTATAGAAATGGTAGATGCCATAGATTATCGACAGTGTACCTACAAAGATATACATTACCAAAATGATTATAACTGCTGTTAAAGGATACATGGTTGTGAAAATACTAGCCCTTAAACAGCTATGGTTCTCCATTACACTGCAATAAAATAGAAACATGACAATTTTATTCCATGTTTCAAGATTTTCTGGTCATTTTCTGGTCATTGTTACATTATTGAATCAACAGATTTGAACTCCATGAAGTTTGGCAGAGCCCATAGCTTCTGCAAAAACCAGAATCAAAAGCAATAAACCAATTTGGGGTTCTATTTGCTGTTTTTTCCCCCTCCCTGAAGAACTTGTGAACAAAATTTTCAAATGATCAAAGCGATTAGCAAATTAACATGAAACGTACACCGGTGGCTAGCTCTTTACTGGACCTTGCCATTTTATGAATGTACTGCCTGATGCTTAGTTTGTTGTAATGCAAGGACAACCATGACATCATTTTATGACAATGCCTAGATGGTTTGCATAGAAAAACATGTACCGTATTCATTTCAATGGAAGCTCATACCCTAATGATCGCAATGATAAACGACTTTTGCAAGGGTGTCCAAGCAACAAAACAACGGCTTAATAAAACCTGACAGCAACAACGAACTGCATAGAAAGACACAAAAGGAACTTGTGTAAAGTTATGAAAATATATTATCATGATGCATGATAACAAACTTCACATATACCTTATATGGGACACTTAAATAATACCAACTCAACAAACACACTACAGATACCAACCCAAAACATACTACATCCTGTCTCAATTAAATAAACCAACACAATAACACAAGTATATATCTCTAAAAACTTTGTATGACCCAACCTGTCAATCCCACCAATCAAAAACAATACCACTCGGCAATACCATACAAACAACACCAATACCATACAAAACTCGGTATCTCTTCACAAACATGATACTAAAATCCACCAGTCTCCTAGTCTTATGTCAGCTTTTGGCTTGAATAGCAATATATCGTACCTGGTTGGCAAATCCTAATGTAAATTTTTTATGTTTGTCCTCCCGCAGTGCGCTTAATTCTATTAGCATGAATATGGTATTCAGTATAGACATGTCAATTAGCGAGTAATTCACTACATGCATAATTGCACAAAATTTGCACAAAAGTTCCACAATGTTTTGAGCGACTGACTACTGAAAATAACACTCTAATGTGTTACTTTTTTATAGTAGAATAACGGAGGACTGTTTTGAATACTAGCTAGGGTAATTGTGTGCAGTACATTGGGGTATAAGTGACCCGTCCATCCAAAAATCAGCCAACTGCAAAAGATATTATCATTTATATTTATTTCTAATAATATTAATAACCATTTTTTAGTGCTAAATTAAAAACAAAAACATCAAAGTGCTTAACAGTTAGAATTCCTAATATAATAATTTAATTTAAGGACTTTATCACATTATGAATTTGCAAATGGATTTTGCAAGTCCCAAGTCTGGCAAGTCTCAGAGTTCTGAAAACCAAAAGTCTGAATTGTATTGATTAGTTCACCACTTGCCTAGGGAGCAACTGGGACACATTAGGATGTGGTTCCTGGTTGTTGATTTATAGTCTGCTTACAAAACTGGTATTAGCAGCTTTATTAATTGATGACATAGTCCTAAAGCATTAACTGGATTGCTATTATAATCCAGATTCAGTTTAAAACTGACTTTTAGCAGTTACTGCAGCAAATTTCCAGGGAAGGACAAAACCTTGTAGCTGGCCAAATCTTGCTACTTACCTACTGCTATGATAAGAAGCAGCAACTTGAATGCAAGCGGAGGCACTCTTTGGTTTTTCTTCCTCCCTGTCATTTTCGGCTTGGAGGAATTTGATGATGACCGCGATTTCTTGCCCGAGTTTGACGTCTTGGATGAAGACCGAGAATTTCTGGTAGAGTTATCTTCATCAGGTGGTTTTGCATTTTGCCAGTCATTTTTCTGTGAGTGCCGAGGTCTCAGGTCATTTTTCATCCTGCAAGAAACAAGAGACCAAGAGGTTTTGTGATTCCTTGCTGCCTCAAATTGAAAATTCTGATGATGGAATTACATTTAACTTCTTCCTGGCAAGATTTGAGAAAGCTACATACAATAATGATATGGGTGTCCTACATACCAACAATGAGTTTCATCAAAGTTCCCCCTATAGAGTTAGCCCAATTTTAAAGTTTCCAGCAACTGACCCATGTTGACCTCAAATGACCTTTGACTTCCTATGAAATCGATAGGGTTTATCTCCTCAATATGGGTGACCTACATACCAAGTTTTTCGTATAGAGAAAGCCTGATTACAAGGTTTCCAGTAATTGACCTCATATGACCATTGAACTCTCTCAAAATCAATAGGTATCATCTACTTAATATGGGTAACATATGTACCAAGGATAAGACTAATCCAACTTTGGACTGCTAAGATAGCCTGGTTACAAGGTTTTCAGTGTTTGATCCCTGTTGACCACAAATGACATTTGACCACTTTCAAAATCAATAGGGATCATATACTCAATATATGGATAACATATGTATGAAGGATGATATTAATCCACCATGGGAATGCTAAGAACACAGTTACAAGGTTGTAAGTGTTTGACCCCTATTGACCTAATAGGACTTTTGACCTCTTTCAAAATCATATATTAAATATGGCTAACATAGTAACCAAGTAAGATATTTAAATCCAACTTGGGCCTGCTGAGATACCATGGTTAAAACTTACAAGCTTGGCGTCACACACACAGGTGGGGTTTTTGCATTCAGTCCGTGGGGTTAGCTTATTTAGAACAATATTAATTTCTCCATTCCATATGTAATTTCATGTTTGTACATGGCTTTCAATAGACATAAATTTGGCATTTGACTGCATAGAAATATTCTTTATCCTAACCCTAAACTTGACAATACGCTAACCATTTTTTAAAGTCCAAGGACCTTTTGTTCCTAGTAAATTCTTCTTCCGAGGACCTGAAATTCCTTTGTCCAAGTCCTCGGACCTGCTGCAAAACCTTTCCACACACACACATACAAACTTGTTATTCATTGTTAGTCTGACAACTGATGCATTTTCATTTGTCCATGCCCTGACCTTGTGATTGTCTCGACAACAATGATTATTGTTCTCTATTGTCTCGACAACCGATGACTGGAATTTATCTTGTTCTTGTCATCAGTTTTGTAGATGAAACAGGTACTGTACATACACACACAAATACTAAAGGACAGGCAAAGAGATTTGTCAATTTTATCATCCACAAGGAAATATTGATGTCCCTTACATGTTTGTTGCCCTAATGAAAGTAACACAAGTACAAGCCCTTACTACTGACATTCTGTAAAATTAAAGTCTCATGGCTCACTATATCCACCAATGCATTCCTATTCGTGTCACTGAAAATCTTACGTGGGCTAATATTTACGCAGATTGCGTATAATTTGCAAATTTTGATACATATTGTAACCCATATCCCGCCCTGACTTTCCAGAGTCTTAATACTGGCCCCAAAGAACTGCCAATTTTTTTATACAAAAGTGTCCCCCTCCCCTTTTGAAAAAAACCTTGATGTCCCTTACATGTTGTTGTGATGAATGTAATAGAGTACAAGCCTCCTAAACTATTACTGTACTGTACAAGTGTACTGTCAAAAGGGTCGCTAAGCAGCACTGCAAGCTGATTCATGAGACTGAAAAGCTTATTGTGGCCACTGTTAAGTTCAGATTGCTCATTTAAATTTCATTCTCTTTTACATAATAAACAGAGCATTATTTTTTATGAAATAAAAATTGGCAAATGAAGGTTTTAACTGGCCTGTGCTGGTCTAGGTATTTGGTGGGGTCCAAATATGTGTCAAAGTCAAACCTGCCAAATGTGTACATTAATTTAGATGTATGCCTAGGACCCTATGCTCATTTCAGTGTACGTACATCTGTTAAGTAGTGAATTACATGTACCAATTAATATTGGCATACAAATAGATAAAAAATAAAATGCCATTCACCTAGGATTTCAATAATGGATATCTGGGGTACCAAAAATGTCATGGGGCAAGATTTGTTTATCTTTAGCTTTAGAACAATATTAGTTTCTCCATTCCATATGTAATTTCATGTTTGTACATGCCTTTCAATAGACATAAATTTGGCATTTGATTGTTTTAATAACACAGTTAGTTGTTAGTGGGTATAATAATTAGTAGGGCCTAGGTTCTTGTTGTCATTTGTGTATCGACTATCACCCAATAACCTAGGGCTACTGACTATTATTATTATAATGATTAACAATACGTTTGTAGTAAACGTAGTCTGTAGTGTAACACGTATAATTACCATGGACTAGGCCCTATACATAATAATATTTAAACAGGTTAGTTTGTTACCGCTAAACCGATGTAAGGCAATACACAATTTCGCCAAATATGATACTCAGCGTCTACACCAGTAAACTTATGTATCTGCTGAATTATAAATGTGTTCTTAAGAGCGCGACCAGGAGTTCAATCGGCAATCACCTACGTACGGAATGATTTAAACTTTGAATTAAATACGATCACAAAAAACGAGCACTATAAATCTCATCTACCTGATGCTGTATAAAGGCTTTTCTGCAAAGGAAACCCTGCTCGGACCTACGACTATCCCTCTCCCAGAATTTTCGGAAAACTTGTTCAGGGAATAACGGAAAGTGTTGACGGGTGTTGAACAATGTTGTCCATTTGAAAGGATAATTAAATGCTGATTATGCATAAATAAGTTGCTAAATCACAGAATATGTAACATTGAAGCTTTCAAGTATTTTCTTTATTATTTAATTGGCGATATTTTATTCAAATAAATTATCTATGTAGAAAGAGAATATTCAAGTAACAATTGCTGTACAATACATTTTTCCAAAATATTACAAATTTGGCGCGGTAATTTGGCGCGGTACCATTTCATATTGGTACGAGACAACGTGTCTGAATAATATATAGAATAGCAAAGAATTTTCCGCTCAAAATATCGGGTTAAGTAGACCATTTATATAATAAGCTCAGTTATGAGATGCACGAGAACCAGTATATTTTGGATTAACTATT
>JAODFY010272095.1:0-14703 GCA_027580055.1 Paracaudina chilensis | reverse complement strand
TGGCAGATCTATAGGCCAAGTATGGCTTCCATGCACCTTTCCAATATAGAGTTAGAGCGCTCCCAGGCAGCACACACGCACGCCAACCTGACTACATAGGTTCCTTTTGCCAATGCAAGGAACCAAAAATGGGCCTGCTCAGAGAAAACCCTAGACAATATTCTCTTATACTTAAATCACTCATAACTAGAGGGCGACACTCAAAAATATGGGAACATAGGAACTTGGGGAATGGAGAGTCGTGGATAGAAATCTTGGAACTGCCATAAACAAGACTGGTGCATGGTAGCAGAGTGTATACTGTTACTGAAGGGTTAGTCAAATGCTGTAAATACTGGGCAAAAACATTTTAATATTACTAATTATCTTAGTACAGATGATATTTTAGTTCCTGCTCCCGAGATCGACATTTAACATCCCCATCCAGGGGACATGAGTGTACCCCATACTTTGACCACTTTCTCAAAGTCTGGGGAGGTGGAAGCAACTTGTACGTCACCACTGTGCAACAGCCGTGCTGAACAACCTGGAGTGGACAACCACCATCAACAACTGCAGCACAGCTTTGACAGGGAAGTCACACGAGGCCAGCTTGAGATTCGAACCCGGGACTCCCGGGCCTTTTCCCGAATGCCAGTCGAACACTCTACACACCGATAGGCTACGCTTCCATTAAGGGAATACACTGTAGCCATAGTGAAAATTTGAGGCCCAGCTAGTTATTTAAGGGAATTACTAACATGACATCAGTTCTCACCTGGGTTATTTTATTTGGGGTTTCAACTTACCCTTCTTCTCTGGGCTTTTGATATCCGAGGTCCTTTTACTTCCTCCTGAGACTGGCTCAGACTGATCCTCTCCATCTCGGTGGAGAGGTTTCCATCATCCTGGAAGAATACAAATAAAACTGCTAAATATTATCCTTTTGGAGTACCAACAGTTCAACCAGAACAATCAAAACCCAAACTTAAAGGATCAAAGCTACTTGCACAGCCAACAGTGAAATTCACACCACAATATTATGTGTGGTTGTTCAGATAGTGGTGTTGGGATCATAGTCTATTTTAATTATGCAGGCCTGATTTTGAAGAAAAAAAATAATTTGGATGTGTCCTTTGGACAGCCTGCTTTACAAATTTGGTTGTCTAATAACAACATACTGTGGTGGGACAATTTGGTTGCCCAAAAGAAAATTTAAGAATACATACTACAACAATTGTTTATTTGGTACACAGTCATTACAGTGTAACTTTTCAAATTGATAGGGTAGACACAGCATGTACTGTTAATTATAAAGAATAACAAATACAGTACATGTTCAGTACTAGCTGTGCGATAAACTAGCTTAATTTGAGAAAGGTTTATGGTGCTTTATGCATACAATAGTATTGTAACAATACATGTACAATGTTTTTCACTTCTTACTCCCTCTGTTGACCTCCACATTGTTTTTAAATTTTTATAAAATGGATCCTTTATGCATAATAAATAGGAACATAGACTTGGGAAAGTCAGGAGAACCAGTTTCCATCAATCGATTATCACCAAATTAAACTGGGTAATCTTTGATGTGTCATTTATAAGAGTTATATACTGAATCTTTCTCTTTCTAACCCTTGAAGTATTATAGATTCATGGTTCTCAAACTGTGGATCTAGAAAATAGGGGGTTGGCCAGGACTCCCAGTGGGTCGGTGGTGCTACAGTGTATGTTTTATTATTTGGTATATATTATAGTACATATAATATTCAGTATTTGGGGGTCCAGTGATGAAAAGGTTGAGAAACATGGTTCTAAATAATATCTTCTAGATATTATAGACTTCTAGCTAAAATTGCTGGTATTATGTACAAAATAATATTAATATCACATTGACTGGGACTTTCCAAATCTTCAAATGTGTATTATTTGAAGATACATGTAGACCTACATATTTCTGTTTATTTTAGATTCTTGCTAATGAGTGTTACCATGAGCAAAATCAGTAAATATATATGATTTTATATGTGACAAAATATGGAATGAAAACTAAGAGAAAAAGTCATATTTTGTGGCTGAAAAATGAAGATAATTATTGTATATACTGTACCTGATCTGAGACCTGCAGACTTTCTATTTCTTCCCTGTGTTTTTTATTCAGCTCTGCCTCTAACTTTGCAATCTTTTCATTGGCCTCTTTCTTGTGCTTCTTGTCTCCTTTTGGAACTGCCTTTTTGATGGCCTGTATATTGGCTGAAATGGAAAAGTTTGAAAGTATGAATGTGTCATTTTTAGCATGTGAACATTAACTAGTGAAGTCTACTTTACTTTTTTCAAGTTTAATTTAATTACTATCCATTTAAATGGTATAAATAAGCATTCTTTTAAAGGTGGGGTTGCAAGCATCAAAACCTACCAAAATGTCTGATTTTCAATTGGCTCAGTTGAACACTTTTGAAACTATGAATGAACACATCCCTGTTGTAGTAAGTACAAATGCAGCTATAAACAATGCAACAAGAAAGTTTACTTACAGTGTACTTGTTCATTAAATTAGGATCTGTGAGTTCCTCAGTGTAACTGTAAACTCATGTGACTTTGCTAATGTACTTGCAACCCCACCTGTAACTCATGTGACTTTGCTAATGTACTTGCAACCCCACCTGTAACTCATGTGACTTTGCTAATATGTACATGTTTGCAACCCCACCTGTAACTCATGTGACTTTGCTAATGTACTTGCAACCCCACCTGTAACTTTTAAACAGTATCCTGATTTCCCCCCAAATAATCTCTTCAAAATTTGACTATTTTTACATACTTGTAGTGCCCTCTCTTTAATATGCACCTCTGTATTTCCGGTAAAATGGCAATCTATTATCATCATGGGAAATGTCTGCAATCAGTAACATATATATTGTCTAACCGAAAAACATGTCGTCATATTGTGTTTCTGGGGCATTCCACATTAATTTTTTGTCACGGACGGGACATATTGCAGCAAATAATTATGAATAATTAAATAAAATTGGACCTTTTTGTTACTTTCTTTTATTGTATATGAAATCAGGCCCCTTGTGTTAACAGCAAAACATTAAACTTTTTTGTAGTGCTATTAGTTACTTAATTATACGTTCTTTAAGATGTGTCACGGACGGGACAGAAAATGAACACAGCTCTGAATGTAGTTATGGTAGAACAAATCTGATAAGCACATTGCGATCAAGGAACCCCCTTAAATTCATATGTACCTGTAGATATTTTATTTTTTCAGAAATGTTGATAACAACTGGAAATTAATGCTCAATTAAAAAAAATTGTTGTCACGGACGGGACATTATCAAATGTCACGGACGGGACATTTTTTTATTTTGCAATTCCAGTATATATTTGAAGATTTGTTTCTTCAATACACATACAGAAGAAGTGTATGAACTAATGACTATACTAGTATACTGTAACAACAATGCTATTGACTTTAAATACTGATCACAACCAGACGAACTACTGTACAGTATACAAAATAATACCACAACATTTTCTAATTTTCCACCTCTATCCAGTCTACTCTGACATTGGCAGAGACTGGGGAAACTAATGTCCAGCCTTTCTTTTCCAGTCTTTAGCCTTCATAAGGATAACATTTGCTCTCAGTTTTCACTATATTTTTTGGTTCTTTCTCTACTAGACTTACACTTGACCATGTTGAACTTGAAAACCAATATTTAACACCTGTACCCATGCAATAAAATGTACAGAACACTGTATTATTTAGTCATGGCTTTCAGGGTGTGGGAGCATAGCCTATCGGTAGAGTGCCTGACTGGCATTCAAGAGTCCCGGGCTCGAATCGAAATTCCATTTTATGGTTCGAACTTCGTACAGAAAGTCAGAAACTAGTATTCATGTTCAAATGTGGTCCATAGGATTTGTGATATTTTACCAGTCAAGGAACTTTCATTTCCGAAGAATCAACGGACAAAGTCGCTATTTTTTGTTCAATGTTACAAGCGCCTGTGCACTATACTATATAACATTTCAGTAGCCTATTATATAATATAGTGTATGAGCCAAGCTGTAACTTAAGCGCCTGGGGACTCCACCATGCAGCTAGGCTGGGATTCAGTATAGTACTTGAATTGGCTGCTACACATGACCTTTCAGTGATTTCACGTATCAGTTCTGCAGTGTTCATTTTAAAGTTAATATTTCGCCTAATTAGTTCAATCTACGATAGGCCTAGGCTAAAAAGTCAGTTATATTAATAATAACGTTAACCAATAGCGCCACTAGCTAGCACTGTAGCAGTAGCACTAGCAGTACGTACGTACGTACAGTAGCAGTACTTAGCAGGTTATTAGGCCTAATAATAAATCGTACGGTAGGCCTGGCCTTACTAGCCTACGTTACAATTTTAGCCTACATTTACAACTTGCAATTGAACTTGAAGTTCCCGTTGTTCACCGACGTGACACTGGTCACCTTCCTCCTTGAAAGCAGATTCCTGTTTCAATATTGCATTGGAAGATTAACTTACAATTATAAAGTTGTTTGTATGGACGAAGTAAATAAAGGTTTTGCGTTATCACTATTAAAGTTAGTTGTAAGTTCAGAAATATATATGACGAAATACTTGCGCAATATCCGGAGTTCCCCGGCTATTTCGTAATGATCAACATGTGTGGTGAGGGATATAGGCAGGTCAGATTATCAATTCTGCATTTTTTCAGGAGGGTGGATCAAATTATTAACTAACGGAGGAAGCACGTCCCAGGCCAGGTGGGAGAAAAGGGCGAGATGAAGGGGGTCAAAACATGGGCCTACAGCCAGGAAAAATTAACCAGTATTCCCTTCCATCCCACTTGCTGCCCTGTTTCACAGGGGCTCTAGCTAGTGCTTATTTGTTATTTCCACCTTCCCACCCCACCGTTGTCTAGATCCAATACTAGTTTTCACCCCATAAGTTGTGTATAAGATGTAAACTATTGAGTAGATGTATAATTATTTTTGTATATATGTGGTGCATTATTAAATGCAGGTATGTTTAATATACATGTCTGTATTGTGGAAGTTTGAGATTATGTCTTTTGTTAATGCTGGGTGATGGATTTTACATGCAGCATTTTAATGTCACCCCAGGCTTTGCCCAGAAAGTTGTCAATACGTACGTTAAGGGGTAAGTTTTTTTTTTTTTTTTTTTTTAGTGCCCATTGAGGTAGTAATGCATTTATATTTCAGTTTAAAACCTTTTGTGTTATATAATACTGAAGAGAGGTGGAATGTACCTTTTCTAGTTTTGAAGACTGACTTACCCACACAAGAGAGCAAGCTAATTAGTCTATAGTTATGGGGGTACAGAGGGTTTTTGTTTGCACTGGAATTATAGTATATATCCATTCATATATCCCACTGATGGAATATATCCATTCATATATCCTGTTGCTGGCATATATCCATTCATATATCCTGTTGATGGCATATATCCATTCATATATCCATTCATATATCCCACTGATGGCATATATCCATTCATATATCCCATTGATGGCATATATCCATTCATATATCCCATTGATGGCATATATCCATTGATGGCATATATAGCCATTCATATATCCTGTTGATGGCATATATCTATTCATATATCCTGTTGATTGCATATATCCATTCATATATCCCATTGATGGCATATATCCATTCATATATCCTGTTGATGGCATATATCCATTGATGGCATATAGCCATTCATATATCCTGTTGATGGCATGTATCTATTCATATATCCTGTTGATGGCATATATCCATTCATATATCCCATTGATGGCATATATCCATTCATATATCCTGTTGATGGCATATAGACATTCATATATCCCATTGATGGCATATAGCCATTGATGGCATATATCCATTCATATATCCTGTTGATGGCATGTATCCATTTATATGTCCCATTGATGGCATATAGCCATTGATGGCATATATGTATTCATATATCCCATTGATGGCATATATCCATTCATATATCCCATTGATAGCATATAGCCATTGATGGCATATATCCATTCATATATCCTATTGATGGCATGTATCCATTCATATATCCCACTGATGGCATACAGCCATTGATGGCATATAGCCATTGATGGCATATATCCATCCATGGCATATATCCATTCATATATCTATTCATACCTCAAATGACCTCTCATATGACCATCAAATTTTTTGGCACTAAATGTTACCTACATGTATAAAGTTTCATATAGATCCAACAATGTTTAGTAATTTGACCTCTCATATGACTATCAAATTTTCCGGCACTAAATATTACCTACATGTACCAAGTTTCATGTAGATCCAACAATGTTGAATAATTTGACCTCAAATGACCTCTCATTTGACCATCAAAATTTTCGGCACTAAATGTTACCTATATGTACCAAGTTTAATGTAGATCCAACAACGCTTAGTAATTTGACCTCAAATGACCTCCATATGACCATCAAAATTTTCGGCACTAAATGTTACCTATATGTACCAATTTTCGTGTACATCCAACAATGTTTAGTATTTTGGTACATATAGTTAACATAGGTACATGTAAATACATGTATGTCCATTGGGTACATGTATATATACATGTATCAACATTGGGTACCATATGCTATATAACACACACTGAATTCACTGTAGTAATGCAAATTCACTGATTACATACTCAATGGACCTATTGTCAACCATACCATGCTTTGAGCTTCAAAAATTTTCAGTGACCAAAGTTCCTATGCCAACAATGTAGGGGTAAAAAGGAAAATTACCTTACACTATTCCACACGCTGAAGCAATACGTCACATGTTTAGATGTTATAGTGAATAATATATGCATATGGTGGAAAGGGTGTTTTAAGTGATACTGGACCTGGGCTCCATGGGGGGACCATGAGCCAATTTCAAATTTGACTGAAGTTATCAACTTCAAGGTTATTGGAATCACATATAGTGAATTTCTGTATTATGCCAAGGCATGCAGCAGCAATAAATGTTCTTCAGAGAGTTTTCAACTTTTTCAGGTGTACCAGTTTGGTAAGAATCAGTGGGGCCTGTTGATATATTTCTCAGCTCTCGCAGGAGCCATTTTGGTGCTCACGGGAGCAAAATGTAGGCTGAAGTCTAAAATCAGCTAGTTGTATGGAGTATGGTGGATGTGTGTGGTTTTAAAACATTTCACACAACTACATGTAAATGAAACTAAATAAAAATTGGTATGTTGTTAGATAACAAGACCCAAATGTTGAATATTATGTTGTGAATGTTGTGTTTTCTAAAGTGTTTCATTTCTATGTGAAAACACATAACCCAATCATTTTTGGAACTACCATTTGATACCTCCATCTACCGCTGGGTAGGGAGAGTGCATTTGTTAGCATGATTTCTCTGAGAATGCATAACTGAGAAAGCAAAATCTACTTCAATTGGCACTTAGGGACATCAATATCATTGTTATGTCTTGTTTGGTTTGAAGGAACATGACCCTAATCGATGTCATCCCCAAAACATTACAATAGACTGCAAATTCCATACTGGAGCAAACATTGTCAGTATGAATTGGTTTCTTTTGATTACATGATGTAGTACCTGCCACAAGGTACAGTGTTTACACATATTTAAAACCAAATTATATTACAAGCAAATGCCAAATTGAAACTGTATGAGTGATTGTTTCAACATTTCATGTAGAAGTGAAAGTTTACAGTAAATACACTGCATGATCATAACAATTCCTCTTTTCATTCCTATGTTGTACCATTAACTATATCTTATATATTTAGCCAGCTTTCACTATTGCCATTAAAGGAGCATATTTGACATGAAAGTCAGTTATCAACAACAAGGCAACAGTTAGGCAGTGGCGGCGCCACGGGGGAGGATGGGTGGTTATGGGGGCTAGTCCCCCCACTTTTCATAGAGGTAAAATTGTTATAATTGTCGGAAACTAAGCTATAGATTTCTGTAGGGGGTGGGGTGAGGTACACATTTTCTAGAAATTGGAAAAATAGTTTTATTTTTCAACAGAGGGGTATGCTTCGAAGTAGTAAAAGATAGCCCTATTTGTGTCTCCCCTATTTTCTATACCAAAATTTTTTTCCCATTAGACCCCTCCCTCCAGTGACATAACAAACCATCAGTCAGACATCATACCCCCTCCCACAAAATAAGATTTGTGGTCCCCCGAATTTTTGGGAAAACATGCATTTTAACTCACTGTATGACAAGTTAATTGCACCATGTGTAATTAGCCTTATAATAATATAGGCAGTGGCATGCACAAAAGGGGGGAGCCATACCCCCATATTTATGGCCAGTCGGGGGAAAATCACTCAGTCGGGGGATTTAAAAAAGTGCATGGAGGAGAAACAATAGAAGGGACTAAGGAATGAATTATTAGTAACTGTTGATAATTCTTCAACCAAAATGTTGCTGTTCTCTAGCTCTAATCCCTCTCAACATTATACTACAGTCAAACATGTTTCAGTGGGCACAAATGTTCTTGCTCGGTGCATGTGTATCTTTGTATTCCGCAGCATCACCAGAATTGTTTACTTTTGAAGCAAATAACCGCCAATTTGGACGAAGGCACAATTTTCTCCCCCCTAACTTGGCAATTGGTCAGGGGGATCAGATGTTTGACCCCCCCACCACTGAGGCGCAATTTTTTTTTACCAAACTACAATTTTTTATTAATGAGATCTCAAAATAAAGGACTTACAAGGTCTGGAAAGACATCACATGATCATTGACCTAAATCTTACAATGACTTACAATGATTAGCCTCATCACTAGTATTTTAATTTCACTGTGCATAATGATGTAAGGATTATGATCAAGTGTGCACTATTGACATGAGCATTGCCTTTGTAAGTATTTTTCTTACTTACATTATAATGATTAGCCTAATCCATAATTTGAATATTGAAGATTTTAGTTTCATTGTGTATAACGATGTGATGATATGAAACCAGTTAAGTACATTCTACTTTTAATACTACTTTAATACATCTACTTCAAGAAAATTTTAAAGGGCATTTGAAGGATAAAGGGCATTTGTGGCAAATCAAATGAAATGGTTCCTATGTTTTTATTTTTTTATTAACAATGACATGTTCAATGCAAGCAACCAGTATTATTTTACCAATGAAGCTATGGAAGCATATTGTTATAACATAGTGCTTAAAGACCAAGTGACATGAAAACTTGACTTCAGTTATTCTAGTACCTTATATTTAGTACACTGAGGAAATCCAAACTCCAGACCAATTTTCAGTCGGTACGTTTATAAAAATAAGACACATCTGCTTCTTTTGTGAATACTACCTTCCATCTTTCTCCTACCAAGGTATTAACTAACAGCTTAACTGAGTAGAGTATATGAGCGGCCTTCGCATCGTTCCCCCCGTGACATGCCAACGAAGGTGAAATTCCTTAGTAGTAAATTGAAATAACTCAACAAGGCAACATGTGGAAATCTCAAAATTTTGAGTCCAGGGTTTTGAAATATCCTCTTTTCATCTGTGCCAGTTTAAAGACAATCTGCTGCATGTCACTTGACCTTTATGGTTAAACGGCTGATCAAGTCTAAACACCCTAAATGTATGACTCATCTTTGCACCCATGTTTTATACGTAGATTCGCCACTTATGATATACCATCGAATAGATTAGACGTTTCATTATAACAGCTGTGTTTTGTATTTTCTTGTGTGGTTATTTTCTTTGTGGATTCACCACACCTGCCATTAGATTTCTATTGAGCTTACACATTTATGGCATGTAATAATTCAGACTAACTTATTTTGGTTTCAGATTTTGTAAATGGTTGTCCTTCCAACATCTAAAAATCCCTATGACACCTTACTGTAATGACATCCTGACATCTTGCACAGAAAAAATAAGAAAGAAATTTGTGATTGGTCGAAGCCCCATATATCAAATGAACTGATCAGTATAGAGGTTTTTCAAGTGACGTCATTTTGATGGTCAAGCGTCCCCGAGCGTGTTGCAGTAACCAAGGTTATATCGTATCCACTGTCCTGAGATACGCACAAAATGTATACGTCACAGGGGCGAAATTAAACTGCGCTTACACGATCGGGGACACGCGCAAGGACAAGCTCGGGGAGCTTAACGCTCGGCCGTCAATATGACATCGGTGAAAAACCTCTACATGCTAATTGCCAAATTGTTGATATGTCAAAACAAATTACTAGAGATTTTGTTTTCTCTTAAATTAGTCTCAAGCCTCTTCACAATAATCTGGTCTCAAATCAAGTCTCAAGTCAATCAGTCTGTCATTAAACATGGTGGCCTTGTCACTAAAGCAGTGGGTTCACATGATCGAAGGATTACAAATTGGAATCCTGGTGAGATCTTTGCATTATAGTGTCCTTGGGCAAGACGCTCAATTTTTCCTCTCTCCAGACAGATGTATAAATGGGAATCTGTATCGAGACACCACATAGGCTGCAGGCAGCCATTTTGTAGATTGTGGAAATTAATGTGCACATCTGTGTGTGTGCATCCCTTACAAAAGAGTTCTATAGGAGTGATATAGAATTCTATAAATCTTAGATTAAAATAGATTTTTTATAATTCTATAGAACATTCTTTGTAAGGGATGGAGACTAACAGATCACCCGATGGCCAGGGGATAATTGACCCCCCTCTCATGTGAGAATTTAAAGGCCCTCAGCAAGTTACAAGCATCCCTGAGATAATAGGCACTAAAGTCAGGGAACAAGGATTAATACAATTAATAACCTTGCCTGTCAGTTTCAAACATTCATGGAGGGGTCTAAATAGTACTGCCATGTCTACCAAACATAAACAAGAATTTAACTGGTACTACTTACAAATTCTAAACACCCACTCCTCAGTATTACATAAATGAGTGAATTATGTACATAGATTTTTAATTGGCTTTGCAAGCAGTTCACCCCTCCCAGGAGGACTGTGTGTTTACCCAAAGGATTAGCTGTGGTTAGATGGGCACTGCCTAGGTCTAATGGTTAATTCACTCTATGAAATTAGTGTGTAAGAATAAAAGTAGCCTAGTTTTGCCGCCCGACAAAACACATCTTGAGAGTATTTTACTTGATTTCTCAGATTATTCACGGATAAGAAACTTATATATCATATATAGTGTGACAATGTATGAAAGATTCATAATTTGCAACAACTGATTTTCTTCAAAAAGAAGAATAATGTATGTACCCTTCAATAGGTGATCTCTAGGTCTAGTTCGGCGACCAAATGCAACACTCGTACAGAATACGGACTCTTTGCAAATAGTGCAATTTACAATGTGAAAGATCCACAGAGTCTTTTAATCATATCTTACAAGGGAAACAAGGCAAAATCTTGTTTTGGTGACAAAAGGGTAATTCTCAGAGCTCAAACCCTTATTATTGCTTTAATTAAGGGAAGCAAAACCTCTCTTCAGTTTCAGAAAATTTTGTTGGACGTCTATGTAATTCCTACTTTATAAGGTGTAGAGTGATTTGGTGAGAAAAAAAAATGAAGGGATTTTCCGGTAACATTTATTGATTAAATTAACTGTTGAGCTTACTTAAATCATTTTTTCTTTCACTGAAGACTGAAAAGAATTTTATTATGCCAACCAAAAATACTTTTTCTTTGTTGGCAAACAATAAGTGGGCTTTAATGTCTACCCTAAGCTATAGAAAACCCATTGAAGCTGTGTGTAATCGTGTGGAACACTGACTATATATATATATCGACTATTATATTCTCTTATATGAGCTTAACATTGATCATCACCGGAAAATCTCTTTAAATAAAATTTCTGAAGAAAAAAAAATTGTGATGGACGAGAAATCCTTCTTACCTGCCAGTGTTGCTGAAGGAACTTAAAGCGCTTTTTGTCTTGGATACATTGCATGATTTCGTCTGTCCTTGTTTTACGATGGTCCTCGATGACCATTTGAACTCCGTCATACTGCTTACACTGATAGAGGAGCCCATCTGGACTCAACACTGCTGAGCTGGCCCCGTGCTTCAAGAGGAGTGTTACTATGGGCTTGAAACCTATGGAAATAAACATATATACACATATATATGTATATACATATATATATATGCCTAGATTTGACACTAAGGCGAACATGGAACAATAGGAAAGGGGAAATATTGTTTTTACTACCATTTCTAAGCATAATTTTAGTTTCGCAAATAGTCTTATCTTGTTCTCCACTGCCTAAAACTAGGGTTTTTGTTAAGAGGTTAGGGAGTATATGAGGAATTAATGTTTTATTTTAATGTGTATGTCAATGAGTTTTTCGCCTTAGCGTCGAATCTAGGTATATATATATATATATATATATATATATATGTTTATGTAATATACGTGAGAATTAAACAAATTATTCAACTAGTCAATTTTCAGACCATGAGACTTCAAAATATTCAGTGCATAAATACACTATCAGTGGCTGGGGAGAGGCCATTTCCTGTGATCTGAGGGGTACATTTTACCAAAAATGCCAATGGGGCTGCCCATCATCAACAGAGGGCGCTCTCATATAGGTCCTACACAGCTGTGCATCACTATGTGCATCACGGATGAGTCATCAGTGAATAACTATTGTGAAAGAATGTGTACCGAACCGAACAGTTCACTCATTATACTAGTAGTAGTAGCTAGCCTAGGCTACAATGTTGTTAGTGTTACTGAGTGTTAGGCTAGTTAATCAAACTTTGTTACAGTTAATGGCAAAATTACCATTCTATGAGATTTTCTTTTCTTCTGTGAATATAAGACCTTCTGGTTATAAGCTCTCAGTCTTCTTTCAATCTGGGCACTGTCCAGGATGAATACTTTGTAACTTAACGTGGAACATAAACACTTACATTACAATATTTTGTATATTTGGCCTAACTATGATAGGACCTATATGACAGCGCTCGCTGAGTGGGCAGCCCCATTATGAGCTTCACCCATGTTCCCACTTTTAGATTAGCTTGATTTAATATTTTTTTAAATTACCCGTTTATCTGAGATGAACTTTGACATGTATTGTTAGGTTTATATATCAACTTTACATCCCAACATATCATTTCTTTATAGAAAACAAAGGCAAAAATTTTGTCATACCTTTTGAAGCTGCAAGCTGAAGTGCCGTCAGATTATGGCTGTTGATGACGTTGATATCTATCGCCTGTATGACAGGTTTGGTGGCTACTGGACCAGGCTCTTCCCTCTCCTCAAAAGATTCAGAGAAGTTGAGAAGGTATTCTGCAATCTCGGTCAACCCTCTGGAGCAAGCAATGTGCAGCAGTGTCGACCCCGTCTGAGGATGGACCCTGAATATATCTCCGCCTCTCTAGTGAACAGGTGACACGACAAAACAATTAGCCATGGAATGATGGCCATGCAACGCCAGAGAAAAGAACAATTCAAAAAAGAATAAAGGTGGGGGGTTGCGAGTAGCAAACCCTACCAAACAGACAGAATTTCATTTGGCTCAATTGAACACTTTTGAAATTATTAATGAACACATCCCTGTTGTATTAACTTCAAATGCAACTATAAACAACTCAATGAGAAAGTTTACTCACATATTCATTAAATTAGTAATCTGTGAGTTCTCTGTGTCACCGGAAACTCATGTGAATTCGCTACATGCAACCCCCCCCCTTTTAATAATTAAAGGTACTATATATCACCAATTATTATAAGCAGCAAAAACACATTTTTCAAGTTGACCCCCCTAAACTTATGGCTCTGTAAGTGGATCAGGCTAACAGGGAGACCAATAACATGCTGCTGAATAGTGTCCTATGTGAGTTGGATGCGTGAAAAACGTTCCCAAGTCATGCTAGAAATCTTAATTCCATGTGGAAGGTTTGAGGGGAGGGCAAAGCATGGCCTATTTAGAGTAGTGTATGACTGATTCCCCACTCCGAAAATATGCTAGATTGGTCGGAAATGATAATTGTATTAGGGACGGGGTAAATATAGTCCTTAGCGCTGTGAATTACAAATCTACAACCATGCAGGGAACCATATGTACTAGGGTGAACATTTTTGCTCCCCCAGGTAAATGTAATGAATAAAAATATTTTTAAGAGTTAAAAGAGTTTTGGAACTAAGCATATAAAACTGAAGAATTTGTACTCCTTTAGGTATTGTAATTTGGAATCAATTATTTACATTTTAATTATAATTAAGCATCTGGCAACATTGAATTTGGCAACATAGAACTGAAGAGTTTGCCCTGACTGGCAAAACCCATGAAAATCGCCTTCACTTAAAATGAAACGTTGGCAAGAAAACATGGGAGACGTAAACATCTGTACATGTGTCTTTCATAGGTGGTTCTACTGGATGGTAATAGGACCATTTGCTGATTGTATATGTCATTATTTCACATGTAATCGTGCGTGGACATTGCAGAATTGAGTCTGAGGCAGCAGCTAGGTTTACACAATCCTGTTAGAACAAGCTTCTGGAAGAACATAATTGTCTATATATAGGCTAAAATTCAATGTTGCCAGATGCAGTGCTGGAGGACTCGAGACCGGTCTCGGACTCGAGACCGGTCTCGGACTCGAGACCGGTCTCGAGTCATGCTTTGCCGGACTCGGACTCGTGACTCGGACTCGAGAAGCAATGACTCGGACTCGGTCTCGGACAGTCCGGACTCGT
>JAODFY010271986.1:0-14708 GCA_027580055.1 Paracaudina chilensis | reverse complement strand
TTGTCATGGTGAAATATTACATTGGCTAGGGGTGTTCCAACTTCGCGACTGTTCCAACTTCGCGACTACCACTATACAGCATACAACAGCATACCAACATGATGTACAGCATACAACAGCATACCAACATGATGCACAGCATAAAACAGCACACCAACATGATGTACAGCATACAACAGCACACCAACATGATGTACAGCATACAACAGCATACCCACATGATGTACAGCATACATGTACAACAGCACACCAACATGATGTACATGATACAACAGCACACCAACATGATGTACAGCATACAACAGCATACCAACATGATATACAGCATACAACAGCACACCAACATGATATACAACATACAACAGCATACCAACATGATGTACAGCATACAACAGCATACCAACATGATATACAGCATACAACAGCATACCAACATGATGTACAGCATACAACAGCATACCAACATGATG
Organism: Paracaudina chilensis; assembly: GCA_027580055.1. Taxonomy (NCBI): domain Eukaryota; kingdom Metazoa; phylum Echinodermata; class Holothuroidea; order Molpadida; family Caudinidae; genus Paracaudina; species Paracaudina chilensis. The sequence goes on along the minus strand of JAODFY010271986.1, from coordinate 14,238 downwards.
TACAGCATACAACAGAATACCAACATGATATACAGCATACAACAGCATACCAACATGATGGGCATGACTCCACATTATAAAAATGCTATGTGAAAAAAAAATCAAATCCTCAAATATTGGCGGGGGCTTGTAACCCCCATCCCCACCTCCCCCTGTGTCTGATATCATTTTGAACTGATTAAAGTCTCCACTCGAAATTTGACCTATGTAACCTATCGGTACTCTAATACTATGTAAGTATATGGTTGGCTGTGTTTTTACTTCTTAGTCGTGTTAGCAAACAACGTGCGAATTGCGATATAGACAATATAATCATACCAACATGATATACGGATGACTGGGTGTATAAACCACAATATTCTCCTTCTGGTCTCTGTGTCTGTTACATGGTCTTAGTATTACTTTGAACTTGCTCAAAGTCTTCCGACTAACTCAGCATGCGAATTACATTTTTAAACTCTTTAAGCTTCCTTGCATGGAGAAGAGTCATAATCTTGTTAGTATTTTTATCTAACTCGTCGGCGGGGCCTCGAGACCATCAACTTTTACGGCTTCCGGTTATATCTGCGGCAATCAGTCATTCCTTGACACCGCCGTATAGATTTTCCCATCTACCGGCGGCCATTTTTCATTTCGAGTCGACCCGTCACGCGCTGTACTTTTTTTTATGTTGTACAATTACATCATTTGGGTGTATATTATTGTTTATTGTTTCTGTAATCCAAGTTATTGACGAGTTTTAATTGATACTACTTCTCAGCGATCGTTTTATTTTATGGACAGTTTAATAACATGCCATTCTGTTAATAATAATCCCAGTAAAAAGTTCTCGAAACTACTTATTTTATTTACCCACCATAACTCGCTTGACATGCGCCGTAATCACCGTAAGCTCAGCTGTAATAATCGGTGCAGCAGCAGGATACTTCGTTCCGGTTTTCTTTTCGAAATCCATCGAAGCAATAAAAAATATAAAGATAATAATTCGTTTCTTTTTTTTAAAGGTTGGGCGTACAATACAATTCCAGTCTTTTTCTGCGTTTATTACGCACGCTGCATAAAACTATATTTTCATTTTAACGGATAACGGTTAAATACCCTGCCTTTTCGGACACGTTTCAAGAAATGCTACATCCAGACATTATTCTTAGGAGACGTCGTCACACGGAGAAGAAAATAAATCATTAAAAGGGGGAGACGGTCGTGTTTGTGGCTTCAACTGACATACACATTTTCATTCTTTACCGCCCACCCCCTCCCCGTGAAAGAAAAATAATATTACTTTCTTGTTATAGAGTGTAAATATACCAAGTTCACTTATCTCCGTTACTCTATATAGAAATTATGTGGGTACATAACAAAAAATAAACAAAACGTGATAGTTTAATATACTTTGTCCGAACGTTGGCATTGTTACATTTACGTTTTATATCTTCCTCATAAAATATTATTTGGAAGTAAAGTTATTAATGCAAATATTTGGTAATATTAAATGCCGGGTCATTAAAACACAACTTGTGTCGCTTCCACCTCCCAAAAATATCTGGAAAGTGGTGAAACTCGCGTCTGTTGTACAGTTGTACGGGGACGGTACAGGAATGCGGTCCGCGATATTTGCAAACCTCTGACACCTGCCCCATCATCATATAAGCACCATAGATTAGAAGAGAAGATAGAAAATACGAGACCCATGATGGCGTATGTCGTTCCTGCGCCTTAATCTATAATAAACATAAAATAAACACCGGCATTGTGCAACCCTTCTCCTCCCTTCGTCTAGTTTAATCAAGTTGTTCTAGACATCTAATTAAAGAATCCGCGCCTTATCGATTATCGTTTGACAAAGGTACCGATGACGAAGTTGTTTGAAGTGCCCAATTATCGGAGATACAATAAGGCCTAAGAGATTTTGTGCTAGGGCGTGTACACTGAATCAATACGCCTGTCCCATCTTATACACAGGTTATCTTGGACAATCGTCTGCACCTGGGATGTTTTGTCACCAAACCCTTATTCGACAGAGAATAAAATCTCGTTACAATTAAATGGCATACGAAGAAAAATCCTCCTTCACACATAATGACAAAACACGTCTTTCTTGATAATATATACGCAAAATAAACACCAGTATTGTTCTATTGTCCCGCTTAATTCTATAGCTATCTAATCAGGGTGTTGCTAAGGAATCTATTTATGGGTTATAATCTTTGATTATCGGAGAGGTTTTAGGGCCAACGCGTTTTGTGTTTCTCGCATAGTTCATTACATGTCTCAACCCGTAACTCTATTCATGTCATGTTAAATTGTCCGTCTGACCCTTATAACTTGCTAAGCTTGTATTGTTCTTCTTAATCCTATGTATATTCAACATCTGAGACCAAGGTGTCACAGAATTCATTTTTCAAAAGTCCGCTTATGCAGTTGAGGTGTCTATTACCGGGCGTGCACGGTGACTCAGTACTGCTCCAATCTTCTTGTTTATTTTATTACACACAAAGCAACTTTGACAATTTACACCCGAAAGATTATATCACAAATCCTTATTCGACCAGAGAAGAAAATCTGGTTACAATTAAATGGCAAACGAAAAAAATACTTCAAGCATCATGACAAAATCCGTCTCTCTTCATGTTATATGTCCTTCTCATCCTTATAATCAACTAAACTACGATACAGATTAAACACGAGTTTTGTTAATTAATCCTTTAAAGTCATCTAACCAATGGGGTATACGGAATCTCTTTATCGGTAATCATATTTCAAAAGACCGCTGATGAGGTTTGAAGTGTCTGTTATCGGAGGATCAAAGAGCTCAATACGGATCCCATCTTGCCTTAAGAGATTTCTGCATACAAAAAGCATCGTTGGCAATAACCCGGAAGGTTATATCACCAAGCCTAACTCGACCAAAAAAGAAGACAATCTTATTACAAACGCAGTGGGAAATACGGGCGGGTTTCCAGAAATCACAAGGTATTCCCAGACCCGTTAACAATTAAATGGTACATGACAAGCGAAAAAAAATAAAATTCGTAACAAAGTCCGTGTCTCTAATTGATATTATATGTGAATATGCCTACGCAAAATAAAAAAAACATGTAATTTTTCTCTTTTGGGTCTTAATCATGTAAACATATATAATCCACGTGTTAGGAATAAGGAATCATTAAGTGCCCAATTATGGGAGAGGTAATAATGAGACCAGAAAGATTTCGTGCCTCTTGGAAGTGCACAATGACTCAATACGGCTCAATACATCTTCTCATTTATTTTATTACATACACAAAGCACCTTTGACAATTGTCACCTGGAAGGTTGTATCACCAAATCCTTATTCGACCATCAGAGAAGACTAATTCGTTACAATTTGATAGCATACAAAAACAACTGCAAACATCATGGCAGAAACATTCTCTCTTTATATTTATATATAGATGCACTTCTGTCCCTTTATCTCCTAAACTTATTTATAAAAATAAACACATGTATTCCCTCATCGATATTTAGACTATAGATATCAAGGTGTTGTTAGGGATCTCTTCATTCGTAATTATTCCACCAAAAGTATTATCTGGAGATAAGGGTGATTTTCCATTGTTCATTCGATGGACTGACTATATCGGTAAATTTTAAAGGTCTATTCTTAACCGGGCCCGAACGTTAGTTTATATAAAACAGCATTTAAGCATCAATGTCGATAAGTCTGCTAAACATACACGCTGGTAGTATGGTCGTGAATGTGGCATATAGAAGATTGGTATTCATGGCATGCTATCAATACGCATTGTATAGGCTATAGTTAATTGACATGTTAGGCTAATCTCCGCATTTATGTGACTTATGTTGTGCATCGAGACGAGCAGTAGGCGCCTATAGTTCTAGGAATATTAGACTAACCTAAATAAATACCACTGAAATTAATTGAAGGAGACTAATCCAATTTTCGAAAGTGATACGAACATGTCTGAAAGTATCTTATCATCTCTGGAAATATGGCCGAGAAGGCGTTTGTCGCCGTTATCCAGAAATGTCAAGATAGTTCCCATTGTGTTAAGCCCGCAGTATGTGATTTGGTTATGTATTGTTACACATTCTTTAGTGACGTCACCGCTGGAGAGTTTTTCAGGGCCCGCTAGATGCTCGAGAAAGTCGGTAGCAGCGCTGTTTCGAGGACCTACTGTAGGTAATATGTAGTAGCGTGTCTGGAATATCTTTCATTTCTGGAAATGCGACCGAAAGAGCGTTTTTTTTTACGTTTGTCGCCTTTTCAGAAATGACAAGATAGTTCTCACAGCATTAATGACATTATATATTAACATTTCGTAGAACACTGAATCTGTTTTAGAAATATCAAGGTTTTGTGAATGACATCCCGCCTATATACGCCATCGGGAGGGGTAGCAAGTAGCAGAGTAAATCGAGTTTGATGGTAGGTTAAAGTCATGGGTTCTCTGTAACATGCACGACAGCAGATCTATTCAAATGACGTTTCTTTGTAGTCTAATAGCAGGACTTGGCGCCAATGAAGGTAAACGATCAATGTCTTAGCTGCTTGGAATCAATAAAAGCCAAGCGAATAGTTTGTAAACGTGACACATTGTATTTTTATTCCCAGCGCCTCTGGAAATATCTCGTCCAATCTGGAAGTAGTCCGAAAGCATTTCCAGACATGCAAATGATTATTTAATATAGGTAATACATTTAATATAGGTAACATAGGTAATATATTTAATATAGGTAATATATTTAATAAAGGTAATATATTTAATATAGTATATTTAATAGGCCTTGAGGTAATATATTTAATATAGAAAATATATAACAAAAATCACGAATTGAATTATACACATATTGTAGATGCAATTTGCATCAGCGATTGTCGCAAATGTTTCCGTTTCTTAGTTAAATTTAAAACGTGAACTGATTTCAAGAGTCGATATCTGAACAAGGCCAAAATGCTCCTATGATGCATATTTGACCATAGATCTTGTGTATTCCTCCTGTTAATAATCACGTTTATTCTTGACTGGACGTTTCTTAACATAGTGGGAAATACCTAATTGTCATTTCTGGATTATGGTGAAAAACTACTGTATTCTCTGTAAGGTCCTTATATGTGCACAGGGACCTCGACACTGCGCTGCTATAGCCGACTTCCTCGGGCATCTAACGGGCCATGGAAAACTCTCCAGCGGTTACGTCACATAGGAATGTGATGACAAAACATACCCAAATCACATACTGCGGGCTTAACGCAGTGTGAAATGTCATGTCATTTCTGAATAATGATGAAAAACATTTCCAGAAATGACACTGTGCGCATTTTCAGACTGCATGTTTTTTTTTTAAATGTGATGCTGAGTGTGACCATTGCTAATATCCGTATCATGTAGTGCTGCTTTAAACGTAGACAATTTGTGTTCATTTTTTCTTTCTTACAGTAATTTCCCTTCCATTTAAAAAAGGTTTATAATTGAAATAAACATCATCAAGATTTCTATATTCTCTTAAAATCAATCTTAAAGACACTTTTTTTGTTTGAAATCAGTAAAAGCCATTTTAGATTTATAATGACCCATAAGGTATGATAAAAAAAAAAAATATAAACAAATAAACAATATATAAATCAATCTCTTTTATGAATGGAATTAGTCACTCAGTGTACGTCCATCTTGCACTAATTGCAACAAAATATATACAAAGTTTGCTACGTCTCAAGTGGACACTGGTTGTATGACAATCTAAACAACGCTGCTACAAAACTGGTGAAATGTTTGATATGACCTTCATACACATTTAAGGATAATTTAAAGAGATATTGTCGCGTCAATGTTGTGATGTTACTGTGTTCCATATATTGCCCGTTTTCCCTACGTCATATATCGCATGACGTCACGATTCGATAGAATCGAACATAACAGCTGATCGTTAGCCAATCATTATATCGGACGGGTATAAATATATGCTACTGCATCAGAGTTTACAAACATAACTTTATACCTCTTATTAGAGAGATGTTTTACTTATTCAATCCATAGCTCGTCACCTGAAACAATTAGTTCTACTCATTCTACACTCAATCGGAAAACTTATTTGTGAGATTTTTAGCTAAGAAACAAGTTAAAGCAATTGTCAGGGTTTATTTTTTAACGTTTTTGTCATCATTATACCACATAATAATGCATAGAAGCGTGACAATGTATGCAATATTTAATTTGAATTTGCAACAAAACGTACCGATTTTCTATAAAAAAAAAAAATAACACGAATTATGTATATACCGCCTCAATAGGTGATATCTACACTGTAGGCCTAGTTCTGCGACAAAACGTAACACTACTACATTTATAGCCTAATTTCTTCGCAAATAGGTCGATTTACGATGTGAAAGATCCAAGGATTCTTTTAATTATTACTAGCAAGGAAAACGAATGGCTAAATCTGGTGAAAGAAGAGTAATTCTCGGGGCTCAAACCCTGATTATTGCTTTAAACATTTTCAAAGGGACGGCCTGAACAAACAAACGAAGGAACCTCAAAAAGAATTGAACATGAACAGGTAATTTTACAAAAGAAGTACATGGTGTCACATAGCTCATTAACATGTGTAATTTGATTTGATATCGTTGATTTTCTCAGATGTGCCTAATAAAAGTATTTTCCCCAAATATTTTAAATTTAAATTACACGATTGTACACTTTAGTAAAGGAGTCATAAATTATTAACGTTATGAGAATGAAAGCGATCAACCAGTCAACACAAAGTTCATTTTGGTCTTATTTATCTCTGCATTTTATCACCGTGTAAACGCCAACAAAATTAAGGGTTTTATCATACGCTTTGTGCCCTTTTTACCTTCCGGGATGACGCCATCCTGGTTTTCATTCTGAAAAAGTTCCAGAAACCCGCGTATCTGGTCACTAATCACTAAATAATACACGGACATATTGAAAACAACCAATGGAATATACGAACACTTGAAAAAGGTCTATTCTTAACGGGGCCCGAACGTTAGTTCAAATAAAACAGTCAGAAGCATTATCAATGTCGATGAGTCGGTTAAACAGACAAGCTGATAGTATGGTCGTGAGTGTGGCATATAGATGATTGGTATTCATGGCATGATTTCATTCTAAATAATACATGGGCATATTGAAAACAACCAATGGAATACACGAACCTTTTAATGCAGTTTTAGCAAGCATAATTTTGCATGGTTTTAAACGGTGATTTTTAGGCTAAACTAAACACGTTTTAAACAAGTTTAAATATAGGGGTACCGATATCAGAGGGCAATAATCCAACAAACTCGGAAAGGAAACCATTGAACTTGGACAGTTGGAAAGAGCAATTTTCATACCTTAGAAAAAAATAAGGGACACGTACCCCCTGTGCCCCCTTGTTCCGCCCCCTCGATCGACTCGCTTCTCCTGTCACCACGTCGCAACTATACAAAACATCAATTTGATGTATCCATAAAAGACGTGATGATTTAACTGTATAATATCTTAATACAAATAATGCTTATCTTAATAGGATTATAGTAAAATTTCATTAATAGTTTTTTTCCACAACGCCATTGTTTTTTGTTTGCTAATTGTGAATAGAATCTCTCCAGAAAGCAAGAAAACGGAAATAAACCATTCTAGTAATCTGTATTTGGGCAAAACTTTTTTGTATACCATCGCACCAACTCGTACATTTTAATAATTTACACACATTTGTGCATGAGATAGATACAAATTTATCCAAATTAAAAATTATACCCATTTCAGTGATGGATTGAGGAGGTCGTTGAGGGGGGGGGGGCGAGTGCTGATCTGTGTCCACAAGGAATAGCTTATATAAGGTGAGGGGATATGCCCGATTTTGTTGAGAAATTTGGGTTAATTATGGGTGCTTAGATGCAAATTATTGCAATAGTTTGTCAACAACTTTTAGAAGAATTTTGTCACTCAGGACCTCAAATAGAACCAGACATTGGGACAATTTATTGTTCGGAATTCACAACAGGTTGCACAAAATAGGGGGAGAATAGTGTATCCCCTGTATCCGCTCTGCATTTGTTTGTGTTTTGGTCCTTGATCCGTTTTTATAACTTAATATAAGAGTGTACACGTAACTTAATATCAGAGTGTACACATATTAAAAAAGGTGCAGGCATTTAACCACTATGTTTTTAAATATACACCTATAATACATATACATTTAACCACTGCATTTGTATATGTAACCGCGATTCTGTGTATATTTAACCAATGTAGACTTATTTATATAGTGCAACCGCAATTCTGGTAAAGTTAACCACGAAGCGGTATTTGCATGTAATTCCGTTACTTTTATAACCACTGTTTTTTTGTTTTTTTTATATCTAACCGCAATTCTGTTACGTTTTACCTTATATGTAACCGCAATTCCGTTAAATGTAACCACTGTATATTTGCATTTATAACCGTTACATTTAACCACTGTGTGCATGTTTATACGGTAACCGCAACACTATATAGTTAAATTTAACCACTTCGGTGTATATATACACCCTGTCGCCCACATTTTTAATATAGAATTACACGATTTACGTGAAACGATGATGTCATATATAAAATCAAGAAACATATATTTTAATCCATGTTCATGCTCTATTGATTTTCTTTTTATATGATAGCATGCGTCGCAGTAATTCTACATTAATTATAAAAACAAAATTAAGAGACCCTTTCTTTATAGTTATTCTTTTCTGCTGCATGAGGCTTTACAATTTTCAGAAAAGAACGAATATTTTTTGTATTGATTTTCTTTTTATATAATTATAGCATGCGTCGCAGTAATTCTACATTAATTATAGAAACAAAATTAAGAACCTTTTCTTTATAGTTATTCTTGTCTGCTGCATGAGGCTTTACAATTTTCAGAAATGAACGCATATTTTTTGTATTGATTTCTTTTTATATAATTATAGCATGCGTCGCAGTAATTCTACATTAATTTGAAAAACAAAATTAAGAACCTTATCTTTATAGTTCGTCTTCGTGTCTGCTGAGTCTCGATTTTCAGGAATAAACGAATAATTTTGTAACAGTTTTCTATTTTAGCAGAATGAGCCACCGCAACCCTACAATAATATACAAGTACAAATAAATAAAAACAAATAGCATTTATACACAAAACAATAATTAATGTATTTGAAGGTTTTGTTTGCTTTGAGGTTCAGATTAATTCTTATTATCGTCATTTCGCAAACTGTTTATTTTAATAGGTCAAAATTATAATTCCAAAAGATGCAATTCACGTGATCCCCTATCACTTGATGTTTAATATTTTAATCTATATCCCGTGGTTACATCATAAAACAAATAGTGATATTTTATGATAACAATTTTAAAGCCTTAATTAAAACATCGAGGGTGTAAATAATTTTCCTTCGATAATATAAAGAAGGATAATAAATAATAAATAGTCCTGGTATATACCAGGACTATTTCTAATACCATTTTGGATCATCATATTTTATGATGACAATTTTCAGGTTTTAATTAACACATAGAGGGTGTACATAGTTATATATTGTAATTAAGAAATACCAGGACCAGATATTTCGAATAATATCATAGTTTATACTTGATGGTTTTGGTAAATTTGTGCAAGCGACTCTACGGTGTTTATCCCGCGTGGAGAGCACTAATTTGTTTTGTTAAGTGATGTACTAGGATGAGCCATAGTTCGCTCATATAATAAATAATAATATTTTATGATGATAATTTTCAAGTTTTAATTGACACATAGAGGGTGTACATAATTATATAGTATAATATAGAAATACCAGGACTATTTCGAATCAAATAATAGTTTATACTTGGTAAAAAAAAAAGTGGTTTTGGTAAATTTGTGCAAGCGACTCTACGGTGTTTATTCCGCGTGGAGAGCACTAATTTCTCTCAAGTGATGCATTAAGATATTTCCCATAGATCCCATATAGTTATAGCAAATAGTGATATATTTGATGATAAAAAGTATTAAAAAAAAATTAAAAAAACACAGAGAGGTTGGTGTACATAAGGTAATAAAAATGTGTGATGTCAGGGCTATCAATTATTTTTGTGTCCCTCGTATAATTTCGTAAATAAAGGTATGCGGTGCTAACCCCGTGTGGAGAACATTTATTTCGTTCAAGTGATGTGTTAAGATATTCCGCTTCTCGGGTTTACCATATTTTCAGCCGACATTTTCGGCTAATACGATTCGAACACCATGGACATGGCCGGACGCCACGACACGCCCATTTTCGCCATTTTTCGCCATTTTCCTCTAAACGCATAGCTAGGGTACCAAGGTGCGACGGGTACTAATATTTTCAGGGGGTCATTTAATAAATGCAATGTTATTTTGTATTTTCCAGAAAGGCGATATTTTTCCAGTGGGCTGGCGCCACCGCTCTGGCCCTCTCTTATGGGCCCGGTGTATATTCATATACGGTACATCTCGTGAATAGAGAAAAATTAATCTTCTCCCGGCTCGGTCCTGGCATGCAGGCAGTGAGAACAATTTAAGAACTAATAATTTATAAAATAAATTGATTTTATTTTATCGAAATTATTTTGTATGAATAAAAAAGTCAAAGGAAAGGATGTGTAAAGTTTATTTCTGAAAAGCAATAAACCGAGCTAGTGTTCGAAGCCCATTCATTAGAAGTTTATTTAATTTAACATGAATTTCTTAAAACCATATTTAATATGGCTGATTACATTTATATATCACTGACCGCGGTTTCCGAACGGGTTAGGTTTAGCTATATTCTATCAATTTGTATCATCATCATCGTTATTATTAACATCTATTTTTCTGCAATCAATGTATATCCGTTTCAAGAAATGATAGTCGGTATAATTCAGCGATTGGATGAGGAAAAACGGAAAAGATGTAGGTCAACATAAATATAAGTTAACAGGAAATCCTATATAATTGTTTCGTAAAATGAGAAATTCCCAGCAGTATATAAGATTATTCCAAATGTACATTAATAATAAATTAAAGATAATGAACTAAAGAAATCACAAGCTGAATAAATAACGGGTGTGGAAGTATCTTCTCATTTCTGGAAATGTGCTCGAAAAGACAAGATTTTTTTACGGTTTTCACCGTTATCCAGAAATGACAAGATAGTTTCCACTGCCTTTGTTTCTTAAGTTTGTTGTGGCTGTTTTGTAACGTATGAGGTGTATGTTTCTTTCAAAATATGAAGAAAAAATAATTGGTTCTTATTTGTTTACTGATATGGCGAGGATGAGAAAGTAATATGGCCACCAAGCATCACATCTATTCATATCATAATGAAATTGTGATCTGCATTCTTACTCATTCAAACAATGCAAATATCATTCCTATCCAATGAAATGTACATTTTTTGTGGAAATTACATATATTCACTATATTGTACATGAAAGACAATATCACACATATACACGATATAACGTGCACCACATTCAAAGACACTTTCAAAGACACAACGCAGCATTACAACTTAAACAACTGTTTCAGTTTTCCTTTTTTTAAACGAAAAGAAATAAAATCCATATTGAAATAAATTCTTTATTGAAATTCATACCAGAATAAATGTAACTTATTATTTAGGCCTATGTATCTCTTTTTTCATATAACTATACGAATCAGTTATTCCCTTTGTTTTGCCACAGTCCTGTATTTAATAAAAAAACAACTAAAATCATCATCGTTGACAGATTGAACAATAAATTGTGTTAGTAAGAGAAATATAAAAAAAATAAGGCAAAGAAAGTTAAAAGATAAACAAACCCAACTTATAATTTTAGCTTATTCGAAAGAGGATAACAACATACACAAGACACTGCAATCAGTATCCAGATATCTTGTTCCATACTTAAGATATGGGTGTTTGAAACGTACCCTTAATTTCAGCAAAACAGAAGCTGTCATTGTTTTGGAAAACAAAATACTTGTAGCAAGTCCATTATGCCATCACAGTGCCACTATAAGAGTAATATTCCTTTGTATTTCTTTATTTTATTATACATATTTACAATGGTTAAAATACAATAGTTTAGTAATTGTGTCATTTGCCTTTGGGAATATCACCATATGATACAAATGTAGGCTATATAAACGTTAACAAATTGGAAGAAAAATGTTGAAATGTTGAAATTATATGGAAAAAAAATACAAAAGCATACACTCCTGCAGTATAGAATGACTTGAATTCTTCATGGTAATTATCATGTAGGAAATGGTTTGGGCATGAAAATCAGCGTGGTTTTGATGCATGCTTTAAAAAGCTTTACTAATATGGCATTGCAATTACCGTGGTTTCGACACGGAAACTTTGTCCAAGCCACAGCGTATCACTTTTAGGCTCATGTAATAACGCGGACGAAAAGATTTCAATAAAAACATTTTAATTTCTCTGACCAATATGAATTATGAAGTGTTTAAAAGTGTCGTATGTTTTTGCAATCCTGACTTATATGCCGTCTCTTGGTTCCTGTCATATATAAGACCTTAGTTTAAATGCCATAATATTATATTTATGTTTTTTTTAAATTAATTTTTCTCTTAGATTGTTTCCACGATATAATGCATTGGTTTTTAATTGTTATTAATGGTCTTATCGGTCTAAATAATAATGCATTATACCAATATAAAGTTGTCAACACAAATAGAAATAGAATGAAATTAAAATTTTCTGGTTAAATTACAAGTGTCTCCGGGAAATTATATACCGAAATTGGAGCCAAATAAAAACACAGCAAGTCTTATGCAAATGGTTTGTCTCAGTTATGGCCTTCAACTGGTTTGTAACTCTTTGAGTCTTTGTTAAAGATAATAGGTCGTCCATTGGACGCTACGTAAACTTCAGTTTCTAAACATATTATTGTTCCCTTAATATACACACGTTATATGTATGCAATCAATATACTACTAGTATACTACTAGTATAGGCCTATCGATGACGAGACCAAGTATTAAGTTGTAATCGATTATGGAAAACATGAAAGCGGAAGTGATGTTATTATTTCGGCGGCGTTCGCTCCAGTAATGGGTTTGGAGACGCTCGGTTCTCTTTAACAAACTAACTTATTAGCCCCGTAATTCTTCAAACATTACTTTAAACACTCCACTTAGCCAATCAAGTTAGTCTATCATTGTCTTATTCTCTAATTAAAAAAACAAACATGAAAAGGGCAATGCACTTGTACCAAACTCCGTAGCAGAGTTCATCACTCCATGCAGATAGAAAGTGAAACATAAAAAGGAAGATTATAATTTATGCCCTAATTTGGGTTTGGAAGTGGGATAGCCACTAAACAGAAGGTTTTAGTTTAGTACTGACTTTTTGGAAGCAGGTTAACGAGGTAGTCGTAATATGTGAGTTCACCCCTTCTGCACGAGTGATAGTTTCCTGTCGCATCTCACGTAGTAAGCCATTTCGAAGTTCCATGTGCGCATGCGCATATATGCATGGCCACCATGGGTTGCAGAGAGAAACGTAAGTACCGCGCGCTTTTCACAGTCAGCAGGTTAATCTAAAATCACACAAAAAACATTAAATCAACCCAGATTTGTGACTTAACCTTTAGAGTGATAGTTTCCGAGTCACGTGATAGCAGGAAAAAAGCCATTTGCGGAATTCCATGTACGCATGCACAAATCTGCATATTGATGCTCTGGAAGTAGGCCTGAAACGGCCAATTTATCAGATTTTCGGCCGTTTCTAGATTGGACAAGATATTTCCAGACGTGTTATATAAATAATGCATATAGGATATGGATTTTTAAAAAATACATTAAAATCAACCAGTTAACCCAAATTTGTGACTTAATTCTCAAAATGATATTTCGTATCATCACGTGTCACACCAAGTTTACTTTACCAGATTTCTATGTACGCATGCGCAAATCGCTATTGTTACCGTTCGTGGGTTATGCATGCAAAATTGTTGTTCAAAACCAACACAGGATAAAAGATTTAAAAAACAAACAATATTAAGCACCTGGCAACATTTATAATGTTTGTAATCATTGTAGTGTTCTGTACAGGTCTACATGAACATAATCTTAGAGCTGTGCAAAATTGTTATAAAAATATTAAGAACGTCGACATATCCTTTCATAATAAGAGAACTGAAGAATTCACAAAAACGTGTACAACCCGATAACCGATACCATCAAAAATGTTGCAGAAAATCAAGAAAATCTTGCACTGAGTAC
>JAODFY010271875.1:0-14710 GCA_027580055.1 Paracaudina chilensis | reverse complement strand
TTTCCCCTTCCACATTGATTTTATTTTGTATAATTTATGGCAAGGAATCACGACACACATTTGTGTCTTGTTTTAATGAAATTTGATATCAGTTATGTAGGCCTATATCAGTATTCAAAAGTTGATTTAGAAAACATATTTTGTGTTCCTCTTCAAAGAATAATTAAGAATCTTTTGCTGATGGAAGTTTTGGTGTGCATCCGAAGGTCACCCTATGCTTGAGCATAGAGTGCCCATAAACTGCACAGCTTTTTTTTCAGCTCAAATTTCTTAATCCTGAGAAAATAGTCAGATATCTAAACTACAATCACAATCCCACAATCCTGATATGAATATTTATGGTCAATAAGTCATTGAAAAGATAGCTCTGTCCAAGTTCAATTTTGCTAAACAGGCCCGTTTACTACTCTTAACGTCATATTTATGGCACAAAGGCCTGTAACCAGGCCCACCGTACCTTTATCAGTGTTAAAAAAAACATGGGGGCGGAGTGTGATTCTGTCCCCGAAAGTTCCAAAGGAGCACCCACAATTGTATTGACAGGGCCAAAATTGGTTGAAATTTTTTTAATTTGTTTCATGACTGTATATTCAAGAATAATTTGATTGCACACAACAAACCCAGCGTATAGCTTGCCGTACTTCGAGCTAACTGATGTTTTACACTGTAAATATGTTTTCATCCCATGTGAAAGTGTGTACATAGGTTACCATGCCACCGGATTTTAAAGTTTTAACGTTAAACAAAAATTGTAAGGCAAATTTAGTAGGGGAAAATACATCAAGATTTGCGTATTTGACACATTTTTTATCAAACCTTGCGACGATCGCATTCCTGCGTGCACAGTTTTCACAGCATTCAAGTTTACAATTGAACTAGTGGCCATAGCATTTCGCCCAACTGGTTAGAGGAAAGGTTCATAATTTCGGAAGCTATATTGTTCAGAAAACCTTCGCAAAAACCATATTCAATGTAATTTTTTGAAAGATTAATTTCATTATATTTTTTCCACATGGGTAACAAAAATGGTGATCTGATTATTCGTTGATGTTTCGTTTTGTGCATGATATCATAGTTGGGATATTTTCGATAAATAACAAGTATTTTCCAATTTTGTTCGGGACGGGTATTCGGCCTCTTATATAAACACGCGGTTTAATAGTAATTCAGAAACTGTTTCAGTGACTTTACTTTCATTTTTAATGCAATATAATTACTCCCAAAGTAATTGAAAGTCTTTGAAGCCTTAAGATTTTTGGGTAGTCTGACCACACAACAGTTTGGTAGTCTGACATGATTTCTAGTCATCTCGGACAGACGACCGGACGACCTTGAATCCTACACTGCTGTTGTGATAGAGAATCCTTTCAATCTCCATCATGTTGTTGATTTCATGCTCTTTATTCAGTGTGGACCTGTACAGGGTGTTTTGGATGTTTTGTCTTTGACTAAATGATGTATGGGGGCATTTTAACCAATGAAATCTTTGAAGCTGAAATAATCATATATTTCCCAGTATAGTTACTCTCTTATACTGTGTGTGTTCATTTGCACAGGAGCCTTTCATTAGTTCCCACTAGGCAGGCTTAAATTCTTAAAAGCAATTATAACACATTCCTGAGGAAAACCCAAGTAACAATAAGATTGAAATTATTCACAGGTTAGAGCCTTGACCTAACTTTACCTCTAAACCAGCACACAAAAGCCACTGAGGATTTGATCTCATCCAAATGGGGTCGGCTTCTTTCTTATCCCCCTTGTGGTTTCATGTTTAGCCTTAGGGTATATTTATATTTAAAGCTACATATTGCATTCAAACTTTGAAGAAGAAAAAAAATGGAAGTAATTGGTAATTAAAGCAATTATAAGGAATTTCAAGAAAATTAAATTGGAGAAGGAAGGAAATTGTTATTAAAAGAAATTTTAATTGAAAAACTTAGTGACATGGTGGTGGATGTCAACTATCTCGACATCTACATCATCATAGCAAAAAACCTGTTGTAAAAAAACCTTTAATCAGTGAATCACTGTTTACTAAAGATTGTGCCTAACATTCCCAAGGGATGGAATGTTTGGAGCTATACTCAGTGAAAATTATGTTTTAGTGAAGTATGCTACAGTTTGGATACTTACAGAGAGGGGAACAACAGGCTTTGGCACACTCCTAGGCATGGTTCCAATGTTTGCAATAGGTTCAGAAGTACATTCTAAATATGATCCCACTTCCAATGCCCCCAGCTCCCCCCACCCTCACACAGCTTCATTCTCTATATACAATCAGTGTGCACATGGGCGTCAATCCAGGGGGGGTATGACCAATTGACCATCCCACTGGGAATATGTAGGGCCGCATTGAGAGCGTAATAAGTGAGTCAAGGAAGTACTTGGAGCATCAATTAAGCTACCTGTGGATTTCACAATTTTTGGCATTGTCACTGTGCTTTGGTGAAAATTTTGGAAGCCTAAAGTCCGGGAGCATAAGGCTGTCGGCAGATCGTAGTAGGTGTGACTGGGGTATTAGGACAACCATCCACTATTAAACTTGTTCCTCCCCTATGAACGACACTGGTATGTGCCATGTTGTAAGCTACTAGCATCCTATTTATGAGTGTCAAAATAATGTGTTATGGATTAGGTTAAAAAGTGATATTAAAACTGAGTGATTGTGTATAAAAAACAAGGTTTACATGCCCAGGGTGGGAGTTGAGACACAAGAGGTAATTAGGTGGTGTGGGAAGTTCACATGTATCCAATAGATTGTGCCGGTTCATATGTAGGCTGGAGTAGTTTAATGTATACAGTAGAAGGGAGAATTGGAAGATTTACATAAGCGGAGGGGGTTTCTTGTGGGGAGTGGAGCGGAGCGTTGACAAGATTTTGATGCAAGTTTGATAGTACTTGGCAATTTGAGGGTGTATATATTTGTACATTTCTTTGTGTAAAGCATATACTCACACACTGGACACTCAAGGGTCCTGATCATTTCCTAACAGAACCCTTGATATAGGGATCATGTATTTTAGTAAAAAGAAAAAAATTGCTCTTGCAAGTTTTAGCACCAAATTATGCAAAAGAAAGGCCAATATTAAAGCAGCTCTATTTCTTCGCGTAACATTCCGTTTCAAAAGCATACATCTTCTGAGAACTGATGCTTTATTAATTCTGCATTCACAAGTGAAGTTTTTAGAAGTAGATGGTGTTTGCTTCCAAACAAAAACAAAATTTGCTCTTTCAAAGTATGTTGTCCACAGTGCTATGTTCAAGATATATCTGCTGAACTAACAAAGTTACCATAATGAATGTCCCCTACTGACTTTCTTTTTCACATCTCGTTTTGCAGAGCATTCTAATTTTAACTAACAGTTTCCTATCAAAACAGAAGCCGTCAAGACACTCATGATTGCCCCTCGTATCCGATGAAGGTTTCATGTGCCAGTCAGTCGCAATAATATAATAAATTAACAGTGGGGTGCCCCATAACACTAGACCTGCGAAGTATGTGTGTATATATACATGCAACACACACTCACTCACTGATCATTTGTAAAACAGTCCACTGCAGGGGAAAATTTATTATCGTCGATAATAAAATGTTGACAGCTCTCAGAATAACACCTTCGTTTTGGGTTTAGTAACTGTTGCCGTGCATGTCTTTATCTATAAGTCACGACGCTAAAGGTCTTATGAGAACTCTGAAATGTATTTTAATATGGAGCTCTTGTACACCGAGAAAATTACCAAATAGGAGCCTGTTCAAATATTTTAAGTATTTTACAGCTTCAGGTTTTATAACTTGAATATATTTTCTTTCTTAAAGGTACAGTCAGCATTTGAGCTGCAAAATATAATATCAGGCATTTGATATAGTGCCTTATCACAAAGGTCTAAAGCGCTTTACAGGTATAAATGGCGTGATGCTTTAATCATTCAGCCCATAGTTCATCACCCAAAAAAATACTCTTTATTTATTTTGCCCATCATAACACACATTAGTGAGAATTTGAGCACTGAAACATGTTTTTGGGGTCAGTTTTTAGGCGACAAATTATATGCAATAAATCATTAATTTTCGTTGAATAATGCAATGGCATTTTGAAAAACAGTCGATGAGATATATGTACGAACGTTTACAAAATTCCGGAAGTAATTTTATATGGTTTTCTGACTATTTTTGGTCCAAAGTAAAGTCTGATGCCAACCTTTAAAGAAATGGATTGAAAGATTAAAGGTAAATACATTCCAAACTTTGAAAATGCTAGAAAACTTGTTAGACTGGTCAGTTTGTGTATTGTGATTTGGCCACAGTCATAAACTTTATGGGAAGTGTTATAAATCGGCATTGTGGGCAAGAGTGTGTTTAGCTTGAAATAACTTCACTTTGGTTATAAACGACTTCAAATTGCATTCGTAGTAAAGGACTTAGCTCATTGAGAATTTGAGATATAATCTTTCAGGAATTTACATATAGGTTAACTCGTTTTTAACTGTTTATTAATACTTGGCTGTCAAATTTTGGTATTATAAACGCATTAACAGAGCCCATGGAGACAGTTTGTGTTTGCTGTAAATAACCACGCTGACGTTTTTATCCCGGGATATTCCGTTTATTTAATCCATAATTTATCGTTGGAAAAATGCCACGGCTTTGCTGATTAAAACATGCACCGAATTAAATTGGGGAATTATAGGTATTTGTTAGGTTTGCTTATAACGTGTCTGGAAGTCTGATGTCATTTTTGGAAATGCCCCAAAAAGGTGGATTGTTTACGTTTTTCACCTTTATCCAGAAATGATAGGACAGTTTACTAAACTAGTTGCCACTTGGTTAAGCCCGCAGTATGTGATTTGCATATAAATATGTTTTGTCATGGCCCACGGAAGTCTGGTAGCAGTGCAGTGTGGAGGTCCTCATGAGCTCCTATAAGGACAGGTCTACTGCAGAGAGCATGATGACCCTCTGTTTGTAAGACTAAACGGTGAGGGCATGTAGTCTGTATGTGTGTAAAATGTTTGTAATGCTCTGGATTTATTGTGGTAATCAGTGATTTAGTGATGACACAAACATTGTTGTGTGGTTAACTGGGTTGTTGTTGCTCCATCCATGTCCATTGTGTTATAAAGCCTCTTGTTAAGCCTCTATTGTTACATCATGCAATGTGTACTTGTATATTGTAGAAGAGGGTGAACTACACCCCGCCTGTGTTTATTAGTACTCTGACTGGGTATTGTGGTAAGTGTAAACAGTAAAGATGTGTGTCAGTATATGGTGACTCTACACAGGAAACTGTTCAACAACCTCAAGGAAGAAGTCAAAGCTGAATACAGAAACTGTAAGACAAGATTTAGATCTTTTAATTGGCCTAGACCAAGATTCTAACACCTGTAATCCCTGACAGACCGACCTTGCATGGAAATGGCAATGTTTAAAACAGTGTGATAAATCCTTTGCATCTTGATCGGAATGATTTACTCTCATTAAATTGACATCAATTTCAGCATTGTTTCGGCATTGTCATTGTTACACATTCAAAGACATTGCATTTACATGTAAGGGAAGTAACATATAGAATGAACACATGATTTAAATGTCAAGGGTCCTGGACTCTTAAAAAAAATGTTTGGGACACTTCAGTTAACAAAATAAAAGTAATATCTAGGCTAACAGTAACACAAAGCAATTACAGTTAGAGAAAAAAGTCCTGGGATCGACCCTTGAGGTTGGATGCTTAATGAAAATCCTGGACTACAGAATAAACCCAGCCTCTGCAGGTTTACCAGTGGTTTCAATGAGTTACCCCCTCCCCACATCGCCACTGTCGGGGTACAAGGAAACTAGCCTGTAATGAATGGAGACCTGTATGGACTTTTTTCCAGTACAGTTTAATAATGTACAGTTAACTTCAGTAACTTTTTCTGTGCTAGTTAAGAGAAAGTGGTATTTTCCCCTGAGCCTACAGTATCCCCATCTAAATCTGCATGCTCCATTTAAAATGGAGATTTCTGGGAGACCACTGTAATAAAAACACCATACAGGGCATCTGGGTAGGGGAGGGGGGTGACAGGAGATCGGGCGGTGACAGTGCCCAGACAGAATGCTCCCATAATTACTGCTTCACTTTTGAAAAGCAATCTGCCCATATATTATGGCATTTACCTCAAACACAACATACAGCTTCAACTGGTACTCAAGTGTGAGTGTTGCACAAGACAATGAAAGAAAAAGTCATGCCAGCACAAGCGATTCATGTAACAAACATTAATCGGTTGAAGACCCGATCGATTCAAATCAATCAGCCAGTAAGTGCCCAGACGGGAATAACATTAACAGACGGTGCTGTTAATATTTAGTAAGTACTCTGGGCTTGGATCTATTTGTTTTGCAGGCGATACATGTATATGCTCTGTACCTCACAATTTCCACCTCTATTGCCCTATTTGGTTTACTATAGGTCTGTGACTTCCTTCCTGTTCCAGTTGGCTGCCAGACTGTGTTGAATGGATCAGTCACCAGGAATATTAGCACTCATGGTAAATTGTGTGTTAGGCTTGGGATGTTTACAAAATTTGTATCAGAGGACTTTTTAACTGCATTTTATTAATAGTTTGTGCTAACAGTACATCTCCTAAGGAGGCAGGCAGGTGCCAGGTTGAGCCCGCATCTGTTTAGCAAGGGGCACATCAGCTTTTTATTTTAATTTACTAGTCATTAACTTTGAATAAAAAAATCCTGGGTTTCAACTAGTCACAGGTCAAAACCTTGAAAGAGAAAGGGCATTTTTGGGGGCATTTTCAGCTAAATAACCCAAATGTTGATTAATTCTATTCCTTTTGATGAAGTAACATGTGATTGAATAAAGTAGCTAAGTTGGGCACATGCCAAAAAAAAATGGAATTTGCCCAAAAAATGTTAATTTTTTTTGTCAAGAATATATATTTTTTTCCCAGGACAGGATTAATAACAACTTTTAGCCCCCACCCCAATATGCCACCCCAGAGGAGTTTTGGCGATTTGTTTTCTTGGGTGAGAAGTATTTGTAGTTGTCCGTGGGACATGGTTTTTGTTTTCCTGTCAAGTCTGTATCCTATACTCCATTCCTCAACCAAAAGGGAAAGAATGTCAAAATTTTGTAGGTAGGGGAGGCGTAACAATGGCAAATCAGATGTATTTAATTAATAACATGTCTTTTATGTTAGACCCAAAAAAATCTTAATCTTCAAAAATATTCCCAGTTTTTTCATCCATACCACATGCCAAATTCCCCCATCTGTCTGTGTACACTTTACCCAATGGCAGATGTACAGGTCTCCATGTCATGTGTAAACCTTGAATGTTTCTCAATATATATATACAAACAGCCTCAGACATGTTTGAGTTCTTATCTCACTCCGAGGAATATAAAACAGACATTACACGGCTTGAAAAAATAATCAAAAGTCTGTCCGAATTGTCTATTATCAGAGGACTCTCGGGGTAACCCTGAGATGCACATGTGAATGTAGAATATATGCCCTATATATGCAATGCAGGAAGCATTTGTAGAGAATGACTACAATAGTTTACATAATCTTTACACCCTTGATGGCTGAACAACCTACCAATTAATACCAATTAATGCAAAACTTTGGCCATGCTATCTTATCTAGGTTCTAATAATGTCTTTACAGAAGGGTGTGGAAAGGAAAGCACACACACACACTCATCCCACAAATAAAAAAAATAAAAAATGGTGGCATTGAATTGTTTTACTGTACCATGTACATGTACTCGTTTTTGTTTAATATTAGATGTTAATGTATGCATGACACTTTCTTGCATGTTTGTTTTTGGTAATTTTGCCCATGGTGTTAGTTTGTTATCTATTAAGGTCTATAAACATACCTGTACAATATCGCCACCAAAACCTGTGTTATTAGAACTTTGCATATAAATCTTCAACATGGAATCACATCCTACAGTATCTTTGTTATAAAACCGTATTTACACGACCAGACAAAATCATATAAATTTGGTATCGCACTGTTCTATCGCATGCAGTCTTGTCGCATCATGTAAATGTAATTTGTTCGAACTTAAACGCACTCGAGGAGACTGCGTAAAATATTGTGGTGGTTCAACAGAAGCATTTACACAGTGACCCATCGCGTGTTTGTTGACTTTACTCAACTAAAAATTGTGATAAAAATTCATTTCCCTGAAACAATGCTATACCATGCTATATATACAGGGAGTACTGACTGTCAAATTATATATGTATGTGATCTTCAAAAACCGGTCAGTACATTA
Source organism: Paracaudina chilensis (assembly GCA_027580055.1). NCBI lineage: Eukaryota > Metazoa > Echinodermata > Holothuroidea > Molpadida > Caudinidae > Paracaudina > Paracaudina chilensis. Next base: position 6,426 of record JAODFY010271875.1, on the reverse strand, counting down.
TGGATTCTTAAACTAAGTATGTTCCCTCAAGAGACCTGTACAGACCTAACCAAACTTTTCACCACACATGTGTTTGAACCCGCTCCCCCTTCTTATACTTTCATTTTTTTTATAAGCTCAAGAAATTCTGACTATATCCAACTCTGGGAATGTCACACATCAACTCGATGGCAATGTAAATCTGGCTGTGGTTAAAATTCTCACAAAAGAACAAAATTGAAACCAGAAGTTTATGGTTTTGTATTTGGCTGTAGGGGCTAGCAAGCAGTCATCAATTGATATTTTCACTCTCAAGTTAAGACCCTAAGACTCCAAATAAGTCTCCAGGAAGAATTTAGGAGCCAGATAAGACCCCTAACATCATGTAATACCTAGCTTAAAAAAGAAACCAGCAATTGGAGAGTTTTCACCGGATGGTAAATTCAGACTGGTGTCCAAGAGCCACAATCATCCCCAAATTGTTACGGTTACCCAGGTTACTGATAGTTGTATAATTTTAGCCAAATACTGAAATCTAATAGTGCGTATTGTCTTCTAGCATTATTCCCATATGAATTGATGGTCATTCTGCTATATCTACATATTATCTATGCTAGGCTTAATGCTACATTACATTTGTCTGACGAATTGGCAGGCCTAACATATGTAAGTGAAAACACAGTATCTCTCCATTGAAGTTGGTCGTAGGAAAAATTCCATGAAACAGACAAGCATCAAAATCATACCATAAGTCATTCACCTTAAGATGCTGGATAATTTGAGAATATTACACCGTACATTTTGTGTGTACTTAATATACCCACCGACTCAAGGTACACCCACTGTAGATAAAAAGTTTTATGAGTCATTGTAGAAGTAAACAGTTAAACATGCATGTCACAATATTGCATCTGCTTTAGGGTGCGGTCATTCGATAAAGTTTAGAAACATCGATCATGTTGCCAATATACATGTAACCCAGAGTTTTATGTTTCATATATATTTTTTCAAGAAAAATAACTGTTACCATGGAAATAATATTAAGGGAATTTTTAAACAAATTGGGTAAAGTATAGGCTTAATTAGGTTGGTGTGAATTAGTCATCATAAATTCAATACCCTGAAGGTGTGGTTGGGTAGGTTTAAATGAATTTTGGCACCGAAAAAATGCAATTGTGCATTTGTCCAATCCCTACACATGGAGAGGGATATTTGGGGGGGGGGTTGTCAGAGCCGTATAATTGTATACTGTCCTGTGGATTGCCAGGCCAGTCCAAGGTGAAATATGGGGATCCCCATGCAAAAAATATTGACATCGACTACCAGAGATATAGAGCATTCTGGGATATAGAGCCAAGGATATAGAGTAATTCTGGGATATAGAGCAATTCTGGGATATGGAGCCAGGGATATAGAGCAATTCTGGGATATAGATCATTCTGAGATATGGAGACTGATATAGATCATTCTGGGATATGGAGCCAGGGATAAAGAGCATTCTGGGACATGGAGCCAGGAATATAGAGCAATTCTGGGATATAGAGCATTCTGAGATATGGAGCCAGGAATATAGATAATTCTAGGATATGGAGCAAGGGATATAGATCATTCTGGGATATGGAGCCAGGAATATAGATCATTCTGGGATATGGAGCCAGGGATATATATATATCATTCTGGGATATGGAGCCAGGGATATAGATCAATTCTGGGATATGGAGCTAGGAATATAGTGCATTCTGAGATATGGAGCCAGGAATATATAGCATTCTGGGATATGGAGCCAGGGATATAGAGCAATTTTGGGATATTATGGAGCCAGGGATATAGAGCATTTTGAGATATAGAGCCAGGAATATGGATAATTCTGAGATTAAGTTTGGAATGTGAAGGTGCAGAACATAATCAGTTACTTAAACTAGTTATTTTGGCAACCACAATTATGGAAGGACCACCAACCTGGTTGCCCAGACAACCATTGAAAATTCTTAAATTCTTACACTGAATATATATTTTCTTTATTAATTAAAGAGGTCATAACATGGGACATTCATCATCATGTCTTCTTCCCTGAGATATAAAACGTAAAAGTTGAAATATGAAAAATATGACACCACAACTGATTTTTAAATTGTGCAAATTGTTTCCTTTTTAATTGAAAGGCATCCTAAATGTAATTGAAATAGCTGTATCTGGCTCTTCTGAGTGAAAGTTATTTACCTTTTTAGGACTTACAAGGAGTAAAAGTGTTTGGGAATGATATTGCTCCCAACCTTAAGTGGGAGTGGAGTGCTTTGATCATCTCCAGAGCTCTCCAGACAGAACGCTCGGCAGCCTGTGATATTGATTCTCAAAATGTCCTCATATTCTGTCTGGACAATTCATTGATTGGTTGTTTTGTAAAATGTTCTTTCCCTGTCGAAAAAGTGGCTTCTTTCGCAGCATCGGTGTTGCCACTTTCTACATATTTGACATGCTACTGACAGCAGCTGTACTTGTTCTGTACGAAGGGCAGACATTGAATAACACTTTGAATTATACTTTTTGTAAACAGGTGGCGGGGAAAGGGAGGGATTGTCTGCAAAGTTTTGGTACATGTAAACATTGACGCCATTTGATGTTAAACATTGACGCTAATAATTTGCATGACATGATATCATGTATAGAGCTGGGTGCACTATACCACACAGGCTGCATCAGCTTGTGATAATTGACCTCGAGAGAATTTATTATTTCGGAACTATGCAGCACCTTAATTAACCCATATTTTAAGTTGTAGTAATTTTTCCTGAAAAGAACCAGGCATTTGGTATTTCTCCCCTGGGGTGATTGGCTAAAACTTATTAAACAAATACTGGGTGTTGCCCTGTTTGTAAAAGTTTGGCGTTAAACGTTTGGTGACATGCAGTGCACGAACAAACTTTGGTGTAAACTGTTTTGTTGTTGTCTAATGCACAGCCCTTTGTTGCAACAAAGCATTCTTTTTACTGCAGTCATTGTGTTCATGATGATGTCATCTATTGCGTTGGCGAAGTAATTTACACACATAATTGCCAAGTGAGATCTCCCACCTGGCCTAAATTGTTCCAGTTATTGTATTTTGAAACCAGTTTTCAGCCTTTTCAGGTTTCGATTCTGTTTTAATCTGTTAACCTTTCTGTAATGATGATCGTCTGCTGTGCACAAACAAGGAACCCAATTGGGGAAATTATGGACTGTATAAATTTTGTTTTAAAGCAATAATCAGGTTTTGAGCCCTGATAATTACCCTTCTTTCACCAAAAGTAAATTTTGCCTTGTTAGTTATGACTAAAAGACTCCCTGGATATTTCACATTGTAAATCACCCTATTTGCAATTAAATTAGTCCATAAACTCTATATGAGAGTGGTATTTTGTCTCCATTTTTTTTTCACCGACTAGGCCTCCAGTGTAGATATCATCTACTGCGCCAGTATATACATTATTCGTCTTGTTGAATATCGGTATGATGTGGTATAATGTCAAAATTGTTAAAAATAAACCTTCATTATTGCTTTAAAGTGGGAAGTGGTTTTAGGCTGATGAAGCTACTGGTTAAACTCACAGGTTACACTATGTAATTTATGCACATGCTCTGAAAATACAACTCCAACCACCCTAAAAAATGTGCCCCCCCCCAACCAAAAAAAATATGGATCACTATAAATGTTGAACCAGATGTTCACCAGACTAACCTGGATGGTTATTAGGCCAAGCAGCCTGAAGCACACCTAAGAATTTTCCATCCTGAGTTGTTCCCGAGTTTGCAGAGCTTGGAGCCAGGCTGTAGACTTTGGGACCAACACGTAGAGGGACTCTGGACAACTTAAAGTAACTTGTAGCAACTAGTGTTCTTGTATTGAGAGTCTCAAAGATGTCCAAAGTTGGTCCCCTAGTGGAAGTTGGCCACCTTGGAATGAAAAATTCTTAGTGGGAGAGCTGCTTTTCTTTTGTTGACCAACAAACACATTTAGATTCTTCCGAGTTAAGATAGTTTTGCCAAAGTAACCACCAATTTTGTTTTTTCTTGCCTACAGTTTGAAGAGAGCAAGATCTGTGATCCTGCACCCAAGTGAGCAGAGTGATTTGTACAAGGAGACTTTATGTTCATAATCTGAGCATATTTTGCATATCAGGGATGATTATAACAATTTGCAATTATGGAAAACCTTGGTGATCCACCATATCCATCTTTATTAAGAGAGATAAAACATGAATTTGAATTTCCAGCTGGAAAGGAGCTCTTTTCCCTGGTCTCAGGGCCAGTAGAAGGATTTTATTCCTGTTTATATTAGGAAAGTCCAACATGAGCAGTAGCTTAGGTAGAAATTCCAGTATTAGAAAAAGTTTTAGATTAGAAATTACCCTTGAGAAGAGTTACCTGGAGACTACAGGATCCCTCAACTCTCCGGACGAAGCAGCCTTAGAGTTTGACAGTCAGCCTTCGCCAAAAAGCGTAAAAAATTGGAGCAGCGACCCAAAGCTGAGTAAAGAAGAACCCCCGGTTGGGGCCAAAAAGTCGTCATCTTCTGGGAATCTAGCCAAGACGTTTTTTAAACAGGCCAAGGGCAAAAAGAACAAGAGTCCATCTAATCAGACTATGAGCCATACCGATTGTGGTGCAAGTGGGGCTTGTGGTAAAAAGACTAAATCCGGTCCGGTATCGAGAATAAAAACGGTCATTCGCTCTACAAAGGAAACTATCATCGAAAGACTGCCTGGTGTCTCATCTAAGGATTCTTCAGGATGGCGTCGTCAGCGACCTCAAAGCGTAGGGGCATCTCAGCGCTACGGTGTCCACTGCAACGGCAACATACACCAGAGGCAGCCAAGCCCTTCCCCGCCTCGTGAGCGCAGGTCCGCTGTAAATGTTAATCGCAACCGTTCATTTAACGTCAAGAGCCAAGTTAAGGTGGACGGTTTTGTAGCCAAGCGGTGTGAAGTGTGGGAACGAAAGTCCAGAGACTCTAGCCCCGAGCGATTTTTGCCATTCGATTTGCCTTCCGCAGAAACGGACAAAAATCTGGTTAAGCAGAGGACTGCTATGCTCTTTGAGCCTAAAGTATCTGAGAGCACATTACCACCTAACAAAAAACAACTACTTTTAGACCTAAATGGGAGAACACCCAAGGTTACTCCTTCAAAGCCGGCTAAGCCACAGCTTAAGCCGAAGCGAGTAAATCTGTTCAAACCAGGTGTGCCAGTAAAGCCCACAGGTATTCACCTCAAAGGGACAGACAAAAAGGGAACCAAGGGACCCACCAGCCCATGCAATCCACCCCAAGAGGTAAACGGAAATCAGAACATCATGGGTAAAACGTGCAGTGTGCATCAAGAAGGCAGTGTGATAGAGGACGACTACGGTATTGACGTTTTGAAAACTGGGTATGACCAGTATGCCAATTGTAATGGCGTGGGGTCTCCTACAGAGACTTCTATAAGAAAAGACAAGTCCCCTGATAAGAGGAAGTATGAAAAAGAGAATAAAAATGTTGTCTTGCCAAAGGCTTCCAAACATAGGACCACAAGTAATTCCTCCAGAACACAGGAAGCTGTGCAATCCAACGGCTGTGTACCAAATGGAGTTTTAACCGAAAGGTTGGACAATGAGATTCCCAAAAACCGCGGGGAGGTCACCAAACGACAAACAGTAGCGACCCTCAATGGGGTTAAACTCGCAGAGGATGTGTTTGATGATCCAGTGGGTATTAAGAGGTCAGAAGTGACTGCCCTCTCGGATCACGCCAAGACTGAAGATGACGTGTTTATAAACTGCGAGCTTGTAGATAACTCGGTGGTGACACTGAACGGAGTGTCGTTAATGGAAAGGGAAGAGAAAGGTGGCCATTATTTTATAGACGTTGTAAATAAAACACAGAATGAGCTTGAGGAAATCTCCAGAAGAAGTGAAGTTGACCTGGAGTCTGACCTACCAGAAGAAGGTAAGGAGATTATAAATGTGGCCTCTTTTTAGCCACTTCTTGTTTAGTCATAGCTATAACCATTTTAGACATCCCATCCCCCCTTTTGGCTCTGTTTGGTTCCGATGCCGAAGGCATCATCGGAACCTATGCAGTCTAGTCGGCGTGTGTATGTATGTATGTGTGTGTGTACAGTATGTGTGTGACACCTGAGCTTGTTACCACGATAACTCAAGAATAAAATGGTGGATTGCTACCATACTTGGTAGCTATTGTTTTTGGAATGCGTCCTATGAATATTAATGAGTGGGCGGGGCTTCACGTAAAATCTTTAATATGTCATTATCTTTGTAACCTTATGTCCGATTAGCTTCATACTTGGTATGGTTGTGTTAGTATATCGTAGGAACAAAATTATATGAACGACATATTTCATATCATTAGTATTCATGAGTGGGCGGGGCTTAATACTTAGTCACTGAAAATAGCTCGTTACCACGATAACT
>JAODFY010271765.1:0-14718 GCA_027580055.1 Paracaudina chilensis | reverse complement strand
GGGTGGGGGGGGGGGGGGGGAAGAGAAATAACTGTAAAGGGTATATTTCACCCCCTCACACATTCAAAAACACACCACAATGGCAGTGTGATCAGTGATTTATATTAAAAAAAATATAAAAAAACATTTATTATAGTGCCAGGAAGGTAAACATTGGTCATCGTTAACAGCAAATGGAGATACCTGCTCCAATATCTTCATCAAATTTTTTAAAGATCTGTGCCAAAGATGATGAGGATCAACTTTGGACACCTTTTTTGGAATGACAGTGAGCATGACCCTAAATCTGCTGAAACTATTGCAAAATCGGGATTATTCCTTTAAAAGATGGAGTATCTCGTAAAAAAAATCGTAAAAAATTTAAGTCATTATCAATTAAAAATGTTTACACAATTTTAAATTAAGTTATAATTTTGTAAAATTGAGTTTAAATTTGATATTTTTTAAATTGATATTTTTTAATCTAGCAATGCATTAATATACATATGAGCATTTATTAAGTTGTTACAAAATTGGTTAATTGATGCATGGATACAAACAATAGGGCAATGATGCTGAGAAAACTACAGGAATCAAACACATTATTATCCCTAGTCTGAATATTCATTTATGCTGCATGATTCTGAATCAAACCAAATAATACACCTGTTACAAAATTGGTTAATTGATGCACGAATACAAACAATAGGGCAATGATGCAAAGAAAACAACAGGATCTAACACATTATTATCCCTACTCTGAATATTCATTTATGCTGCATGATTCGGAATCAAACCGAATAATACAACTAATTCATGATTCAAATGGCCAGGTCCATGATAGCAAGGCACTAAGATGTGATGACTGGTCTGTGAAAAATCCATGACAAACATTTGGGTTGCTTGACTGTTTAAAATAAGCCAGATTAAATGGTTTTAGTTATTCCCATGCAAACATTTTTTTTTTCAATAAAGGCAGCATTTGATTAAATGTGTTTTAAATTGATACTTGAGATGGCTTTGATATATGTAAAAATTTGATCCGATTATGTAATTTAATGTTTAAACAGATAGGTGTAAACATTGGATTAAATGTGATATGTGACTAGAACAATATGGTACACACAAATATCTAAATAATATCATAGATACAATTAAGTGGGTAATAGCATAGACAGGCCACTAGATAATAAGTTGTCATGTCATGCCGTTTTTTTATATCTGAAATATTCAGAGGCAACTTTTTCAATTAATACTATTCTTATATTAATTCCCTCCATTATATTAACAACTTTCTCCCCACAATATAACAAATAAATACCTTTTCAGTTTAGTTTGTAAATTAAAAAAAAAACATAGTTATTCCACTCTCCATACAGTGGACCATGTATATTTTGTGAACATGGCACATTTTGGAAATGTTAATTGGTTTTTATTAAAAGAGCCTGTGAAACACCAACAACCGATTCCTTCACCTAAAATTCTGCAATCATTCTCGACCAGCTCATTCGTCATGAATCTGAATTTGCCCGCAGACCCGTCTGCCGTGCTGACCCAGCTTTGGCATTGTCCCATGTACATGACATCAGCGGCATAATGCTTCATCTGCACTCCACCCATCCCAGACCGTCCAGCGATCTGGTTAATTTCTCAAGGAATGAAAGGAATCTCTTCTCAGGGAGGGGCTTGTGCTGTGCAGACGTTACTCCTGTACAGGCCCCAGTTTGGGCCACCTTCTAAACTTGCTTGGGGCCCAACCCCATGATGACTGCCACAGCCAGGGCCTGTTTTAGCACAGTCTGGCCTATTCCATTGCCTGGAGGGTTAAAAGTAGTATTCCCTTTTCTTCTCTAGTTTGTGGTTTGGATCTGACAGCATCAAGGCCATGTCCGGGTCTTGGGCAAACTCTGACCCTCTGGCCTCATTAGTGATATAGTCCCCTGGAAAGAAAGAAATATGGCACAATTATTAATTATCTCTAAAACATGTCCCTAAAATGTGCCATTCACTCAAAGGAAGTAAAAAAAAAAATTAAAGTATCTTCACAACCATCTGGCAACAATGAATATTTTTTGAACCAGTATAAATGTGGGTAACTAAGGTAAAACATGTATGCATCTTTGAAAAAACAAATATTAGATATATAATATTAAATGTGACTTATGAATAACTAATGAAGAGAAAAGCACATCCGTCTGAGGGTGGCACCCCTTATAAAACATGTGTGAATTTTGACAATAAAAAGTGAAAGCATTTATATACCTCAGAAGAATCACTGATGAGTTTATTACAAACGACATGCACCCATTTTTCATGTTATAATCATAGGTTCATGCACCGCTACGGTTTAACAAAGTTATTTCCTGGAAGTTCACAGAGTCATGAGCTAAAGTGTGTACACCTGTAGCACTTTTCCTCTGCTTTATTCATTGTGTGCTGGCTGCCCTATTAATCATTTCATTGCATGATACCACTGATGTGATAGAACAGTGGTTTCACCCAAATGTAATAAGTTTAATAGTACTTTTCTAAGCTATACTCAAGTAAGACATCATTTTGCAGATCACAGAAATCTCAATTCCATTTGTGTGATTGACAACAAGTCACTGTACCACTGCAGAACAGAATAAATCAGGGTTCATTGTGGTCAAGCTGAAGGGATCATTGTGGTCAAGCTGAAGGGATCATTGTGGTCAAGTTGAAGGGATCACAGGGATCATTCCTAAAGAGGTTACAACGAAGAGGCCATCCCAAGTAGTCACCACAGCAGTCATCAATAACAAATGTGGTCATTCCTAAAGAGGTTATCCCAAAGAGGTTATCCCAAAGAGGCCATCCCAAGCAGTCACCCAAAGAAGTGACCCTAAGAGGTCACACCAAGAGAAGTCACCCAATACATCACCCATCTAAAAAATTAAATCAGGAATGTGGCCAACCAGATGTGATCACCTAAAGAGGTTACTCTAAAGAGGTTACCCCAAAGAGGCCATCCCAAGTGTTCCCAAGCAGTCACCAAAGGAATTGATGGAAGGAAGTGACCCTAAGAGGTCACCCCAAGAACTCACTGCAAAGAGGTCAACAAAGTAGACCCCCACAACAGGTAACCCCTGCAGGGAACATCTAAAGAAGCAACCTAAAGGTAACCCCTTCAATTGTAACCATTAATCACTCCTCAAAAGTTGCTCAGCACATTTGGAAAAGGAATGAGGCTACTGGGACAATAAGAATACAAGCAGTGTTTCCAATTTAGATATTTGTTTTGGCCTATCTTTAATTGTCCCATTTTCCATCCTTTTCAAGCCAATCTTCTAAAAGCTTGGTTTCACATACTTATTGAGGATGTATTAAGACTGCTAAAATTCTGCTTGACGTAGGATGCTGGAAACAAATATAAACACTGCCTTACAACAAAGAGAATAGAACCTTACCAGACTTTCTGTGAAAAGAAGGCTGAACAACAATAAGAGCATTGTATACCTACCACATCTTGCAATTATATAAGGTTGGGCAACATGTGATTTTACTGTAAAAGTTAATGCTTTGCTCTGAGGCAATGTCTCTGCAACTCAAATACACCCATGAAGAGGTGCCAATATTCATCAAAAACAGAATGCATATAAAAGAAGGAGAAATAGAGATTTATAATATAGCAGTGCTTTTGATGATGAACCCATGTTGACCAGCCCCAGTGTGAATGTATGTAGAAAGAAAGCATAGCACCCATCACTAGCAACAATATAAATAGACCAAAAATACAGCACAGCTTTGCATGTTTTTAAGCAAAAAAATGATTTACAATGTAGTTTTATGTAGTTAAAGCAGTGATATCACCACTGAAGGGACCCCCCCCCCCAATTAAATCAACATACATTACATTTTTAATTAAAAAAATAACTCTAGGAACATAGTAGAAAGAATGGATCTTCACTAATCACCATATTTTTCATTATTCTGCAACAAATTTTCTTTACTGCAAAATAGTTTTTTCCCCACTTTTTCAGTTTACTACTTACTCAGTGTCAATGAAAGAATTGAATTCAATATTGCCAAAACAGTACATGTCAATATTTGTGTATGATTAATATATTAGTAAAAATAAAAGCAAAGTGGACAACTTTTGTAGGAATATCATGTGTAACACTATAATGAACATGTAAAACTGTAGGCGGCCTATCCGAGTGCCATGGACGAAGTAGTCTCTGGTGATTAGGTACGTATAGCAAACAGACCTTTTCCTCTGGTTTAATGGTTTACTCATCAGTGTCAACAAAAGACTTCTCTAACAAAATTATTTTCTAATTGCCAAATAAACAACGAAATACATTGCCGTTTTCATTGTGAACAATTCCTTGTAGTTGTAGTTGTGTGTAAAATGCATAATTTTTATAGGCTCTGCCTGGGTAAAGGATAATGAACACATTAATGTAAGCCGAATATTTTGAAAGACGAGTGCTATGATCAAATTAGTCTTTGGTTTTGTATGTATATAGTATGCAGACCTATTCCTTGGAAGCTGTTTACAAAAGCAAATTAAATTCAAAATGTATGTATAAGTTACAATATGTCACAAAATTAGTCACAATATATGTATTAGCAATAATCAGGGTTTTAGCCATGAGAAATACTCTTCTCTCACCTAAAGGAGATTTTGTCGTTTGTTTCCCTTAATATTAGTTTAATATTATTAAACGACTCCCTGGAACTTACACATCGTAAACGCCCTATTTGCAAAGAAATTAGGCCCTAACTGTATGAGTGCAGTTTGGTCTAACCTTTTTCGAAGAACTACACCTACAATATAGATATCACTGACTGAGGGGTATATACATTATTCATCTTTTTGAAGAATATCGGTAAGTTTTGTTTCAAATTATGTATCTTTCATACATTGTCACACTATAATGAATTACGATGTGGTATATAATGATGACAAAATTGTTAAAAAATAAACCATGATTATTGCCTTAAGTGTAAAATGCATAATTTTATAGGCTTTGCCTGGGTTAACAATAATATTCATGTTAATGTAGTCCGATTGCATCGAGTGTGACAAAGGAGTTTGTCTCTGGTGATTAGGTATTCCGTAAGCAGACCTTTTCCTTTCATCAGTTTTCAACAAAAGATTGGATGATTTTAATTACCAAACTCACATTGAAATACATTTCAGTTGCCAATTTCAACTAGAATGTGAAAATTTTCTTCTGTTGTTAATATTGTAACAAGTAAAAACGACTGAACCAACTAGGCCACCTTATATTTATGAAGTTAAACGCCTGGGCTTGTGCAACTAGCTAATTTGTTTATGTTTAGTTAAAAGCTTGCCAAATATGTACTGCAGTATTAATCAAGTGCAGGCAAGCATGTTGTATGGCTCGGTCCATGTAGGGACACATATTTTTAGGTTCAGTTTCACTCTTGCCACGGAGACAATAGTTTATAGTTACCGTTTTTTTTAGATGTGTTTAGATATGTTACTCACAAAATATAATTGTGCGGAGTCATCATTTGGTGTACTATATATTCACTTAATAAGCTATATTACAATATACCACTTAATATTAAAGCTATACCACTTAATAAGCTATACCACTTAATAAGCTATATTACAATATATTTATATATGTGTTAGTAAAATATAAAATATTTTTTATAGGCATTGTACATATCATGCTAATTTTGGGTATGGTGAATGGTGGTTATCCATGTAGGAAACAAACCTTGTCTTTGGAGTAGGAGATGATGCATGGTTTACCTCTGTGATAAATTTATAAACTGCAGTGTGAGAATAATTATATTCTTAAGCGATTAAATTGAATTTAGTAAAGAAATATTAGCTTCATGGGCTTTGCGTGGGTAAAGATAACATGTTAATGAAGGCCTACTGTTCAGTTTGATGAATTAATCTCTGGTGATTGATTAGCCATGTAGAAAATAAACCTTGTCTTTGAAATTTTAGGTAATGGTACGTTTAGCAATGAGATACATTGTACATCACCATTTGTAAACTGGAGTGTGTAAAGTATTTTCTTGTGCAATTAACTTGATAAATTCAGATACATACAAGTATTCTTCTGCGATTAATTTTAATTCAGTAAAGAAATATAGATGTATAGGCATTGCATGGGTAAACTTAACATGTTCATGAAGCACTAGTTTTTAATATTTTGAATTCATCTTGTTATAGTGATAAGCCACAAAGTATTAAACTAACCTTGTCTTTGGAGTAGGAAGTGATGGTTTACCACCATGATACAATTTGTAATCTGAAGTGTGTGAATTTTCTTCTGCAACTGATTTGAATTTAGCAAATCTTTATTATAGGCTTTGCATGGGCGTTGTTTAAAAATAATGAAGATGTTTATAAAAAGCCTAATGCTTTGAGTGCAAGTCTTTGGAATTGGAGGTAAACGGTTTACTCAGTGTCAATGCAATTTGCAATCAGATACATTGCAATAAACTGGAGTGCGTAAATATTCTTCTGCAGTTAATATGAATTAGTTTAAAAAAAAATACTTTTTTTATAGACTTTATATGATTAAGGATAATGAACATGTTAGTAAGTAAAGGCCTAGTTTATGAGTGTGATGAATCAATTTATCTCTGGTGGATTAGCCACGTAGAAACACAAACCTTGTCTTTGGAGTCGGAGGTAGGATTTCTCCTGCGATTAAGAGAAATTGGGAGGAGGAAACAAATATACATTGCAATCAGTGGGGGAATTTTTTTTAATACAAAATCAAACAAGAAATAGTGGAAGGATGTACAATTACAAGTTGTAGACAAGGAGTTCTTAATCAAATCATTTGGCGGGTCCCACTATTTATTTAATAATAATAATAACAATGAGTACTTTCTAGAGTTCCTAATGCAGGAAGCCTCTAAATGCTTTCCACCATTACCCCTGGTCATTGGTATAACTCATCCCCCCACACAAATGTTGGTATGCAGCAGATGGAGATAAGCGTGATTTGCAATGACTTAAAATTCTCCCAGCGACCTAAAATTATTCCAGTTTGGCCATGGAATCGATTCTACAGTATATTGTGAATTCCATGGAATGTGAAGCTGGTTATATACTGATATCAGGTCACATTGACCATATGTGTTATTGGCTTCTTTGAAATTAAAAAAAAGAAAAGCAAATTAAAAATTCCTAAGCAAGCACCCACTTCCAACCATATTTTGCCTCGTGTATATGTTAATTTTAGCGGAAGCATACTGTAGGTAGATTGTTAAGATATTTGGATAATTTAAGCTAGGTTTTAAAGAAAATATCAGGGGCAAAAGCAAATTATTAAAGACGGGCATCAAAATGAGAAATAAGTTTTAAAAAAAAAATACACATTTCATACACATTCAATAAATTGAAAAATAGGCGAGATAAAAAAAATAATAATAATTTCCTTGTAAACTGGATTGATAAAGAAACCAAAAACAGCTGGCAGGCAAAGGTTGGATGGGTACGGGGGTGCAGATCATCAAACAAGTTTTGCTCAAAACAAACTCAAGGAAACCTTAGACCAGCGTAAAATGAAAATTACCGGGAACAATGAGGAAAAAACTACACTCGGTGGTGAAGTATGGCAATAAATAACATTTTTTGGTGATTGAGATATTGACCAATGGAATCAGTTCACATTTTAAACTTGAGATGTCATAGTTTCAGTTTTACTTTATTAATTTAACAAGTGATTTTTGTGGTCTCTAGGGTGGGATTAATTGATGGTTGAAGCTTCAACAATTCCAGGTTGTCAATCACTAAAGGATGGTCATACAAGGAAGGATGGGCATTAATGTCACATACATGGGAAACTACTCCTTGCCGAAATCTGTTGCTTAGCACGTTTAGAAGGCTGCCTCCTACAACACAATTTCAAACTTCTGAGAGAGTTTTCTCTGAGAGACCAAACCGAAGCTATTAATCTGACATAAATGTCGTAAAATGTCCCAATAACATTCACCCCTAATTTAATGGACAGACCTAAGTACTCACCTTTGTGCCTGTGCATGTATCTTGTTATTATGAATACAAGAATGATGAAAGCCAGTACTAGTAAGATGATGATAACTGTAAAAAAAAAAAAAAAAAAAAAAAATTGAATAAATATTCCTTGTTGGTTTTTGAAGGAATCACATTTCAAGTTTGTATTTCTCTGTTTATATTGTTACCGTAATTTGAGAAAGTGCAAATCAATCAATATGGACAGCAGTGACATGAAGTACACATCTTTATTTGATATACTCATTTAAGACGAGGCAATAACTTACTTCATATGCTGCCACATGCGCACTCAACTTATTGTTATTCCGATCATGCTTCAGGTGTTCACTATAAAGCTTCCTGTTTTACAGATTGAGTTGCCCTTGAGTAGTCTTTGCGGCTTATATTACACACCTCACCCAATAGTATGTTTATAAATGCCCACAAATGCTCCAGGGTCAAGCACCATCTCAAGTATACCCCTGCTCCCTGGAAGCAGTTCTTCAATTTTTCTTTCAAGGAATATGACAGGTCTTTTATTATTTTAAAATTGTAAGATGATGCAAGTATTCATAGTACCTTTGAAGATATTTGTGTAACCTGGGCAAACTATTACTTTCCAGATCCAGTAATGTTGGAAACCAGTCGATTTGCAATAACCAACCATTGTACCTACCATTATGGTACAATGAATTAATGACAGCATTACTTATTATCCCATCTGCAACCCCCGCTGCATCAACCCAACCCCCACCTCCAAAACACTATTACAAACACCTCCAAAATACAATTCAACTCTCTTGTTTATAATTAGGAAGTTTTTGGTGTGACTGGGAACTTGTGTGACCTGCTGTGGTACTCACTTGCTATGGTAGCCTTGTCCCCTCTCGCTAGCACTTTACCACGGTCGGCATTGCCTGGCTCTGTGGGTTGTGCGGTGGTGTTGGCGCCCACCGGGGGCTCCTTAGGCAGTAATGGCGGCGGTACGTTGTGGACCCTGCACTGAGACTGGACGATAGACCCGGAGCCGGTTAGCTCGACAGGCTTATTGTCGGAAAAATAGAGTTTGACGGGGGATATATTTATCCCACTGTTATTAAAGTTCACCCTGGATATACAACCCTGGAAATCCTGGCCTCCGTTGACTGAAACAAAAACAGCAAAAATTTGTGGCCATTATTTATATGGTCCAGTCTGAACAAGCTGCATGAGATATATACTATATACATTGTATGTTTGGCCATGGGGAAAGTATATGTCTGAAGGGCATAGGTAGTATGTCTACCGAGAGCTTTAAAGCTATCATCAGGGTTTGAGCCCTGGCAATTATTCTCTCTTCACCACAAGGAGATTTTGCCATTCGTTCCCCTTGTAAGTTTATGATGAAAAGACTCCCTGGATCTTTCACATCGTAAATTGCCCTACTTGCAAAGAAATTGGGCCATAACTGTATAAGTGTTGCAAATTTTGCCATCGAACTGTTTCGCAGAACTAGATATCACCTACTGGGTGGAAGTATATACATTATTCGTCTTTTTGAAGAATGTCGGTATTAGTTTTGCTGCAAGTTATGATTCTTTCATGCATTGTCACACTACATATATAAAATTAGGATGTGGTATAATGATGACAAAATCGTTAAAAATAACCCTGATTATTGCTTTAGGAGGTGGCGACAATGACCAGTAACCAGTGAATCTGGGGCATCCAGTGGGTATTGAGACTACCAAATTTACTGAGTGGCAACCAAAATAAACATGTTACTCGGTTGTCCTGCGGATGACAAAATTTGGGCTATAAGTAGAAGACATGCATTTAATTTCATCTATTGTTTTAGGCCGCCTATCATTGTTCGTATTGGGTTGGAAGATTGTGGACGAGTTGCTCATAGATGCCCTAATCAGTAAACCTTGTTTTGAAATAAATAGTCAGCATGTCATTATTGACACTAAAGGACCACCGAAATTTGACAAACAGGTTTTCCTGCGGAGAGCCCATTCTTACACAGAGTAGCATTGATTAATTTAAGGTAGTAGTTTTTGAGTGATATATATATATATAAAACACTAATATTAGCTGTCATTTCCTAACTTTTTTAGTTTGCTTAAGACAAACGAACAGGGCTTAATATTTCAAACTTTTATTTTAACTCCAGGAAATCTGGGCATGTTGGGGATGAATTTCAAAATACATGTTTCTCATTATTGCCGTTTTATCCCAAGTTGATCCATAACCTTTTTTTCTTGCCCAAATGACTAATTACACATAATGATCATGAAAGGTCATGAAAGGACTTGAAAGTTAAAGAACCCTTTCCATGTAATGTTTCTAATTAATGAATATGCACAAGTTACTTACTGCTTGACCCTACAATGAGTCTACTGGGGGTGAACCGAGTCGCTGTTATGGTCTCCCTCTGCAGTGGATACTCATCCACCTGAAAGAAAGGTAGGCAAAAACTTTCACCGCAATTATATTTCTCACCCAAAAATAGACTAGGTCAGAAACTTTTGTTAATTATGGGTTTTCACCAATCACAAATTTTATAATGGGGATTTGAATTGTGAAAATCCTCCTTGGGCAAGGGTATATGTCGTTAACGCTATAAATATATATATTAAGCTAGGAAATAATTGTGAATTGCAGTCCATATGTTGTTATTATATAGTACAATCTATCTTGTACAACATTGTGAAGATCTAATTATTCATGTAATTAAATATGGCGGCACATCACAAAACGGACCAACCTTGCATACGCACGACTGAATAGGATAATTCCACTTTTGTTGGTCAATTATATTGCTAAAGAAAAATACACCATGTACATCTTGAACCTGCAAAAATAGAATGGACGGTCGATAAATGGTCCTACCCGTGGTATGTTTAGCGGATTTTGTTTTTATTTGCACTCTCTCTTGCATGCTCCCCCAAATAGTTTGCACAGGGTGACCTTGTTATCGGCTAGGTCGGGTACCCCAACTGACTGCCCGCACTGAAGCTTAATATAGCCGTTATACATGGATAGCTGGGCTAGATTGCAGGTACATGTACACGGGCAGACAATACCTCTCCATACAACTAAATACATTTCTATTTAATCACACACCTTTAATGTGACTTCTGTTGTGGTCCGCACCACACTGACAAAGTGATGCCTTTGGTCTGCAAAGTTGTGCTGGTCAACGGATAGGGACCTCTCTGCCCCTTGACCCAACTTGTACTTGTAAGAGAGAGTACCTGTTTTGGTAGTGAAGAAAACAATTTCGTAGTTAAAAGAAAGAAAAAAAATGTAAAGTGGTGCTGCTGGATGCGATTGGCAAAATTTTAATACCTTTAGTTATTTGGCACACCTTTACAGAAATTTGTTGTGTGGTAATGTACATCTCATCTTACATCATTATACCAAGAATGGAACTGATAGGGAATATATGGTTAATTGCATAGATATTGACATTTTAAGAATGTTAAGTCCCACACACTCATTAATATTCATGTTATAGACACCAAAAACAATAGAGCACAATCATCATGGGCCATCTACCAGTTCAATGTGACATTAAGTCAATAAACCGTGTCGGATAAATTTGTGTTTACATGCAATTTTGAGTGACCTAGCATTAAGCCCTACCCACTTATGAATATAAATGAAATTTCATTGTCATGTGGTAATGTACATCTCATCATCTATTACATCACCATACCATGAGAGAAGGTGATCGTACATATGGTAGTGAATATATTTACATTTTAAGAAGTCCTGCCCACTCATCAAGAATCAAGTCATGGACAACAAATACAAGAGTGCACAATCATCATGGAGCATCTACCTGCCACATAGGACATTGATCCAACATGTCATTGTTGAGATGCCATCACATCACACATACACACATGTGTTCATTACATTCAGTCTGAGGACACTGAACTTTCCCTTATCCTAACGTAATCGACTCAAACCTTGACAATATCCTAACATTGTTTGTCCTACCGAGGACCTTCTGCTTTGTTTGAACTTCCTGTCTGGGACCTCACGCTGAATACCCTACACATATCGCATAAGTTACTCTCCCTTCAGCATCGTAATTAAAAAAAAAGGTAATTGAAATGCATTCAATTTAATGAACACTGGTTGTTTCAAATTTAAAGGAAAGGCAGACATCAACCAATCTGATTTATTTATTTTTGAATTTCTCAAAGAAACTGTATTATGGTTTTTGAGTGATCCTGAAGATTTTTATTATATTTTTGTCATTTGCCTGGCCACAAAAATCCATACAATTTGCATTACACGGTTCTCACCTGAATCTAACGACACTTGCTGGTACAGTGACCCATCGCCCTGGATACGGAACAAAACACCAGAGCCGCCAGAAGTGGTGAAGCCCAGTGTTATGTTGTCAAACTCAGAGGCCAGACTCTGAGATACAGGGAGGGTGTAGTCAATAGAAGATGAACTGCCCATGTTGGCTCCAACCTCTATAGATCAAAACAAGTGTGAAAATGGCAAAACTTAAAAATAAAAATATATATACATTTGAATCAATATTTCTCCTTTCGTCTTGAATGTTGTGATGTGATGTAATATGCTAGATCTTATTAATTAGATAGAAGTCATCAATATATTGCTTGTAAGCAGGACAAAAATCAAGAATAGTATGTTGGATTAGTGCCATACTTGGTGCAAAGGCACCCCATAGTGTGTGACCAATCCACATTATTTTGGCATGTGCCAAGCAGCACTGTGTAAACTTTCAATTCAGGAGTTATATCACCAAACAAGCTCACAGGATCTTAGGACATACATAGAAACCTTGCAGATGATACATTTATGAAAAAGTGCTAAACAAAGTAATTAAGAATTTAAGATTTAATTTTCTATTGATAACACATGCCAAAGGAATAATAGAAGCTACAAATGATAGAGCTCTCCCTCTTCAAAGACCAGGCAGACTCCTTGTACCCCTTCATGCCCCTCTCACCGAAAAGACAAGGTTTTATGGAGCCCCACCCCAAAACCATACCATGCCCTAAACCCCCCCAAAAAAGGGAAAATGAACAAACCTTTGGAGCAATATTCTCCCTCAGCGTAGCTTTCGGAGCAGTTACATGTCAAGTAATTGTACCCTTCCTTGCACCTGCCACCGAACAGACATGGTTCCACGGAGCAGTGCCCACTGCACCCTTCCACCACCTCTTGGGCAATCTCTGCAGCATACCGGAGGTTAACAACCTTCCCATTGACTTGCAGCCTTCTCACGCACCCCACAAACCCATCTGTCTGGAACGGAGTTGTACCTGGAAAGTAAATCCACCTATAACAATTATGGGCTAAATCATTACTTATTGTTAATCATCCACACTCGTTAATTAATAATAAATATTACAATTAATATGGTTAATTATATACCCTTTATTAATTTAAGGCCTTAATCATCATTTTTGTGTCCATTATCTGCACTCATTAATAAATATTGTAATATAATTAGTATGGTCTATTATTCACACATTTGTTAATTTTCTATTCCTATTAATTATCATTATTTTATAATATTATATTTATTATACAATATGATTATACCTCATCCACATTAAATGTTATAAAATTATTAAAAAAATAACCCAATAACAAAAACACACTTAATAATTAATGGCTTAATATTTATTGTCTAATGGATTATCCACAATTGGATGTTTTAACCATTCAATCCACAGCTCAGAGAAAAACACAATTTTTGGTGTTTTGTTTGGCAAAAAAATATATGCAAAAATCATTAATCCTCATTAAAATGTCAAGTAATACAATGGCATTTGGAAAATGAGATAAACCAAAGGTCCAACCTAATTCTGGATACTTAGCAATTTTAAGTAGAATAGAATGGTAGAAAAGAAATGGTTTCCTGGTGATTTTTAGTCCAAAATAAAGCACCTTAATAATTTACATCATCAATTCATAACAAATATGTATGCATTGAATATTCATTTATTAATGTAGGATAATTTTGATTCTTTTGTCCTCTTATATACATTTAATATGCATTTAATGCTGCACCTTATAGTTATTCGTGCGAAGAACTTGTGCACAAATTTATTTCATTAAAGTCTTTGAGAGTAAAACACGAACAGATAAACTAACCGATAAACAGGTTGGACTCCAATTTTAATTCCCTGTGTCCGCCGGGTATGGGTATAGAGTTCATCTCGGAGTCCACCTGGAGTACCAGCTCCTTCTTGTCCAAGTTGAATTTCAGGCTGTGCCAATTATCGTCATTGATCAGCTCATCCGACCGGTGCGAGATGTGCGATTCTACCCCTCCGAGGTCATACCGTAAAACCATCTCATACGGATTGTTTAGCTCAACCTTCAAAAAATTTTAAAAGAAGTTTACATAAATACATGTAATATATATTCACATACATATAATATATATATATACACATACATATAAATACACACACATTATGCACATATATATATATATAGTATAAACAGGAAAGCCTTTAGTGCCAACAAAAATTGAAACATAATATATAAACACATACAAATTTTTGGACCACGCAGTCCTTCGTTTGGTTAAAGTGAGCTACAGTGAACTAAATCCTGGTGTTTGTACTTTCTCTTTTTATTTCCAATACATATATATAATATATAAATTATTACTTTGGGCAGCAAATCTTGGTACTTTAGGACAACAATTTGGCTTGGGCTTGTTTGGGTTTTATTGGGGGGTGGGGTTAGGGTCAGTGGTTAGGGTGGGA
>JAODFY010271654.1:0-14722 GCA_027580055.1 Paracaudina chilensis | reverse complement strand
ACAAAAACAAACCGAACGCTCTCATTGGTTCATTTTCTTTGCTCTCGAGTGTGCTGCAGCACCCCGTCTCCATTGACTTGTGGCACACAAAATGTTTCTATCCGCTTCGCGGAGCTAATATAAATAGTTTTCGTTGCGACCTGCACTTCATTTCTCGCTGTACAATCGTATTGCAAAGATAAACTACAATGGCACCAAAAGTAGCAGGTAAAGGAGTCACTACTATCGATTGATTTTCAGTAATCCTTGCGATTATCACCTTATAAACTACTTATATACATCTTAGTGGTCGCGGTCGCCGTGCCGCGGCACACGAACTTCGGGCTTTGCCCAAACTTTATCGAACTTTCTTCAACTTTTGTCGATTGGCCACTGTGCTGAGGACTGTGTCTTATTGGAACCCTACTTGTTATTTTCTGTGTGTTTTTTGTGTGTGCTTCTATTGCGATTATCCCGTTCTACGGTAAGTCGGTTTAGTACCTCTTGAGACCATTTTTTTTAGGCTTACAATACACCACATTACTACACCACATTATTTTTATATTTTTTCATATATATATTTTTTATTATATATGTTTTTTTTATCCTAGTCTTTTTTTTTAGGCCCTCAGGCTAGGGTTCACGTAGGCTTTTTGTTGCTGCTTTTTTGTTGTCTCTCCGTCAATCTTTTCGATGGCGGAGAGAGCTACCCCCTCGTCTCATACCCCACCGACCCATCGGCTTCTCGATGGAGCCACCAAAAGACTACACTCCCCCAGCCCCGGTAAAAATACCAAAAAATTTCTATCAAAACCCGCCACTAAAGCAATTAAAGCGCTGGGCTTTAATCCCCCTAACTGCGATCCAAACAGCGACTCCGACATCGACGTCGACAACCTTTCACCTGCCACCATGACCTCAGAGTCTGACTCGTCCCGTGCGACATCCCCCACTCCCTCCGTCAATTCTGCCATTCCCCCGACCGACCTCGCTCCCTCTCAGACACACAAAAGACCAACTACCACACAGCACTCTAACGAAACTGCCCCCACTACCCCCACTTCTATCCTCAACCCCACTGCTGACCCTACCCCTCAACGCACTACCTCTTCTCCTTCCATCAGTCCCCCTGTTGACCCTTCCGCCCCTTCTCCCCCGAATCGGGCCGTCTCCCCTCCTCTTCTTCTCAAGGGCCTCCCTCAAACTATCTTCAACGCCCCAAAAAAACTCAAAGAAAACATTACCTCTCTTCTCTCCACCCCCAATTTCACTATCAACAAAATTTTATCCTCAGGTTCTGTCTCCATTACCCCTACTGACCACAAGTCCCTCAACACTCTCCTTAAGGCGCATGGTAAAGCTGCCAATGGAAACCTAACCATCACCCCTATTTTAGCCAACCGTACCACCACCCCTCCCCACACCATGGTGGTTATTAAAGGGGTTGCCCTATGCATCCCCCTCAGTGAGATCGAGGCCGACCTCACTGAGCTACAAATCCACTTTAACAAGGCCACGAGGATTTTCAGCGCCGCATCCCGCCAACCCACCACCTTAGTTAAAGTCTCCATCCTCTCCACTATTCAGGCCAAGGACCTTATCCAGGACGGCATCACCCTATTTGGCTTCCAGCACTTCCGATGCGAAGCCGCCCACGCCCCTCCATCTGCGATGCAGTGCCATAAATGCCTGGCCTTTGGCCACATTCAGACCAACTGCCCCAACACCCAAAGATGCCCCAAATGTGGGGGAAATCACAAATTCTCTTCCTGCCCCACCTCCACACCCCTATGCTGCAACTGTGGTGGTCCACACCACGCCAACTCCAAATCTTGCCCCAATTATCACCTGGCTGCCAAGGCTCAATCCCAATCCAGGGACTTCCCCCCTCTTATGTCTCTTAAGGTCACCCCCTCCATCTCATACGCTGACATCACAAAGAAACCACCTGTCACTAACCAAAACATCCCTGTCATCAATCAAAACATCCCCATCACCACCCAATCACCAGTCATGACTAACAATCCTCAACCCCATCCTCATCATAATACCTCTAGCTCCCCCATCACCCCAGCACCTCAGTCTTCTCCCAGTTCGGCTCCCCTCCCTGTTTTAGGGAGCGAATTCATCACGAACCTTGCCATCACTATCACCGAGGTCGCCACTATACTGGGGATGCACTTCGCTAAAGTGTCCAAATCCACCCCGTCTAATTTGGCCAATACCATAAGTAACATTCTTAACACTAATCTCTCGATCAATATTCCTTCAAACATCATCCTCAACCGCATTACCTCTGATTCTCTTCTCGGACTTCAACCCCACGTTTCCCAGGTTCAACAATGACAGTCCTGGCTCACATTAACATCCGCGGGCTGCAAGGTAGCCAAAGTCTCATCAAGGATTTCTTAATTGCACACAACATTGACATTCTTTCTCTTAATGAAACCTTTCTCTCGACAGCCTTCTCTCCTCCGTCTTTCCCTGGTTACACCCTCATTTCTCAACCCAGGCCTGACTTTAGAGGCGGAGTTGCCTTCCTTATCAAATCCAGCATACCTCACCAAATCCTCCTTTCTTCATCCATCCCAAATGAGCACATTGTCATCTCCATCACCCTTGCTAATAAAAGCACCCTTTCTCTTTCCACAGTATACTGCCCTCCAGGCCGTATTACTAACTCTGCTCTTTTCTCCAAAATCATCAGCTTTTCTCCCAGAACGCTCATCATGGGTGATTTCAATGCCAAGAACCACGCCTTTGGCTGCCGCTCCACCAACCACAGCGGGCGTATTCTGAAAAACTTGATTGATGATCTTAACCTTATCGTTCTCAACAATGACTCCCCCACCCACATCCAGCCCACAGGTGATGCTGACATCTTGGACCTGGCTCTCTGTACCACCCCACTCCATAACTTCTTCTCTGAGTTTCAGGTGCTTTACGAGCTTGACAGCGACCATCTCCCCTTCATTCTCTCGTCCCGGCGTGTCCTGAGCCACAACACTCCTGGCCCTTTTGCCAGAATCAACCATCGGAATCTCTCGAAAATCGACTGGAACATGTATGAAGCTTACATCACCTCTCATACCTCTGACCTCCCTCCCCCTGTCACTAACTCTGAGATTGACACCCAGGTCGACTACCTGACCGACACCATCAACGCTGCTATCGACACCGCTTGCCCTCTTTCTTCTCCTCACCACCCGAGGCGAGCCCGGCGCCTCCCTGACAACATTCTTGCCCTGATCCGGACCAAAAATCGCCTGCGTAAAGAGTTTCAGAAATTTCGTCACCCTTCCATTAAAACCCTTCTTTGCAGATACAGGAACCTCATCAAGCAAAAAATCTCTATCCTCAAGAAGAATGTCTGGGAGAAGGCTTGCTCCTCCATCAACCCCACCGCCAAGCCCGCCAACCTCTGGAAGACGTTTCGTCGCCTATCTGGCATTTCCCAGAATCATCACACTCCCACTCTGGTTACCCCTTCCTACACCGCCACCACCGACCAGGATAAGGCCAACCTCTTCAATGACACGATGGCCACCATTCAACAGTTTCCCACTCACCCCGACTTTGACGATGGCTTTGCCACTTCCGTCGACGCCATCGTCCACACTAACCCTTGGCTTTTCACCCCCCTTCCTTCTCTTCCAGACACCGTAGAACACAACCTCCTCATGCTACCCATTACCCCTGCCGACATCATTAATGCTCTCTATGAACACCGCTCCTGGTATGGACTGCATCCCCGTCTCAGTCCTCAAGCACAGCCCGCCTGGCCTTCTCATCATCCTCAGCAATCTTTTCTCTTCGTGCCTTTTCGTCGGCTACTTCCCCTTTGCGTGGAAGAGAGCCAAACTCCGAATGATCCCCAAGCCCCACAAGACTCACTCCGACCCTAATAATTACCGCCCCATCTCTCTTCTCTTCACTCTAGGCAAAACCTTTGAAAGAATCATCAAAAATCGTATTTACCCACATCTAGAACTCATCAATTTTTTCAACCACGCCCAAGCCGGATTTAGAGCCCACCGTTCCACCATCTGACCTACTACACCCAAACTTTTTACGAGGGCCGAAACCGCAAAATGGACTCCTTCTCCTGCTTCCTTGAAGTCGAAAAGGCCTTCGACACAGTTTACCACAACGGTCTCCGTGCCAAACTCCTCCACTGTAACCTTCCCTCTTCCACCATCAGACTCCTCTCCAGCTTTCTTGACTCCAGATCCGTCCTCACTGAAGTTAATGGCTATAGATCCCCCTCCTTCACCTCCCATGCAGGTGTCCCCCAAGGTTCGGTTCTTAGCCCGCTCCTTTTCCTCATCTATATCAACGACATTCCTCCACCCCCTCGTCACATTGGTCTCCCTCTTTTTGCAGATGACATCGCGGTTTGGACCAGCAGCTCTCATCACCAGAAAGGCCTACATCGCCTCCAACTCTATCTGGATACCCTCCAAGAGTACTGCAACCTCTGGCGTATCAAACTTAACCCAACCAAGACCACTTTCATGTTTCATACCCTCTCCCATTTTGTTCCTGAACCTTGTATCTACCTACAGGGTCAACCCATTTTTCCTTCTCGTTCTGCCAAGTTCCTTGGTGGCACTCTCTCAAGGCTTCTTAACTGGACTCCTCACTTCAACGACGTCATCACCAAAGCCAGTCAGAGGCTTGCTCTCCTTAGACATGTTGCCTTTAAAGGCACAGGTAGCCATCCCACCACTAACATTCTTATCTACAAACAGTTTATTCGTCCGTTGTTTGAGTATGGCTGTCCTGCCACACTCACCTTCACCAAGACGGCTCTCACCAAGCTTCAAACTCTTCAAAATAGGGCCTTAAAAACTGCCTTTCACCTTCCTCGTTGTACTCCCACAGATTATCTCCATGACATCGCCAACGTCCCGCTTGTTGAAGACCGCCTCAACACTTTAGCCAAAGCTTACTTCTCCTCTTCCCGTCTTATCTACAAGCCCAAGCTCAGGAAGCGTCTCCTCTCCAATGATCCCTTCTACACGTCGCCTCTTCAGTACCCCCCTCCTCTTGCTCTTTTTGCCCTTGGCACCTCCTCTGCTGTCTACTCTCCTCCTCCTCCTCCTCCTCCCAGACCCTTGCCTCCTAGGCCCGATTCGCCTACACCAACAGACACTCCGACTAACGACATTATCAACACTACTAACGACAATGGCACTGTTCACCAGACTCTTGCTGACACCACGGCCGCGCCTGCGCATTTCGTCACCCTTTGGGTAGCTCCTGGTGGCTCTGTTGCCATTTTCTTGCCCCCTAGTCAGTGAACCTTAGCCATGGGCTTTTTTTTTTTTTTTTTGGGATGTAGATGATGATGCAAATTAAGATCTTTCAGATGTTGATGAAGAAGTTGATGAATATATGGTATCAGAGAAAGAAAACAGCAAAAAGGCAGAGACCAGATGCAACGAGAGAGGTAGAAATATGCTGTAATATTAAGATACACAAGATACTGAAATCAGTGTTCCAATATGTTATTCCATTCTTCAGATATCAATGTTTGAAAGGTACACTTTCAGCAATATGGAAGCTGACATTTTTGGACAACAAATGATGTGTATATTATGATATAGTTAGAGCCACAAAGAGTCAATATCCTTTGGCATTTCTTTATTTTATTATTCATATTTACACTGGTAATAAACATATTTTAATAATTTGGTCATTTACTGTGATAGATCACCACCTAATAATACAAATTAATATAATTGTAACTTCCCATAGAAGAAAAAACAGTCAAAATTATCAAGACATACAAAAGGATATTCACACAAAGTGGCTCTGTGATGTCATAATAGACTTGCAAGTCATTTAAAAAAAAACAAGTGGCAGCCTTCAAATTGCTGAGAAACTGCAATTCAAACATTGATATCTTGAGAATGGAATAAGATATTTCAATGCTAGTTTTAGGTCCTTGTTTAGTGTAGACATTTTCTTCTCTTTCATATAAGCTAAGGTTACATGTTGGTTTGTGCCTCCTTTAAATAAATTGATCAGTTGATATGTTGTAGCAGTAGTCATAAACAGTGTCTCTTTGTCCTTGTATACTGTTCCTTTGAATACATAAAAACAGTATGTATGAAGTCTTTAAGGCCTTCAACATATTCCACAAATGATTATAACATAAATGATGCTTCTATAGCTGCCATCATTAATATTGCCTCCAGTGTACACTATATTAGACTGATTATTTGGGCATCACAGAAAAACACCTTTGCCTTGAAGTTCATTGACATTGTTGATTTGTATATTTTAAGTAGATTGTCTCAAGGCCTGAGATACAGAACTTTTACTTAAAGGTCTCAAACATGAGTCTATTTTTACTTAATTTTTCTATTATGGCTAATATATAGTTAGGATTCAAAACATATGTTTTGAAATTTTGTATTTTTTGGTTATAATTTGTAATGCTTCTCCCACAAGAACATTTAAATTATCCTTCCTTTTTCTTTGAATCAGGCAAGAAACATTCACTTGGCATGGAAGAAATGCACAAAGCAAAGAAATGTAAGAAATTACCCTTGACTGAAAGAGCCATACAAAGCCAACACCTGACTAGTAAAGTGAAACAAAAAAAAAACACCATGGTCTGAGAAAGAAAAGGCAGCAGTCATGCATCATTTGGGTAGATACATTATATTACAGAATCTTCCTGGAAAGGCAGCCATCCAAGCATGTTTGAATAAGGAACCCTGTCTTCGTAGAAGAACATGTCGTTAAAGCTCTTGGATTCAACCCCCATAATAGGGACCCCACCAGCATCTCGGACTTCAACATGAACAATCTCTTCCCCGCCACTATGACCTCAGACTCAGATTTGGCCCGCGCCAACTGCCCCACTCCCCCTGAGACAATACTACCACTAAAGGAGGATCTGAGGTAAAAAAGACAAGTATGTGCCACAACCTCAAAAAAGGAAATCTTTGACGAACTCTTGGAAAGTTATCAACCAGCTGTGCTCATCTCAGAAGATCGCACACCTGGTGGTCAATGGCCTTTGGGTAAGATAGTGACAATTTGTCCAGATAAAAGTGAGTTTGAGGTAAAGATTGGTTTGAAGTCAAGAGGCCGAATTTATGTTTTTGTATGATGCAATAACATCACTTGCAATTTTAAAAGGTATTGCTATCATAATGTTCCCTAATATAAATGTTTGAAGTACTTAATGTGTTGCTATCATTTTCATGATTTATTTGCCTTGTAAAGTTCACTAACTAAGCCATGTAAAGTTCACTGCAAGAAATGTAAAATTTTTACCTAATAAAGCTTAATTATTCCCTAAGTTACTCTCAGTAATCCTCTCCTCTTCCTGTCTCTTCATATGCTACTTCCCTCCTTCATGGAAGAGGTCCACACTCTGCCTAATTACCAAATCCCACAAGAGCCACACTGACCCCCAAAACTACCGCCAGGTTTCTCTCCACTTTAGTTAAAACCTTTGAAAGAACCATAAAAAACAGAATCTACCCTCACCTGGAAAATAAGTTTTTCAGAACTCATAGACCCACTACCGACCAACTGACATATTACACCCAGACAATATTCGAGAGCTAAAACTGGAAGAAGGAAACCATCCCATGTTTCCTGATCGAAAAGGCATTCAACGCCGTATATGACAATGGTACCACAGTATATATACCGATCACAAAATTGACAAACCTTGTTTTAAATTTCCCCAGGAACAAGCAAATTTAATGGCTTCTTATTTTGAACATATCTTTCAAATTCTCAGTCATCTTAAATTTGACATTTGTTCATTAAAGGCACATCGACTCTTAGATTGAAAATGCTTCAGCCTGTTACACTGAATCGGAAGAATGCAAATTGGATTGAACACACTTTTGATACTCATGCTAATGCCATTGCTCATACAATCAAAACCTCTTTTGAAACTAGCTGCCCATTATATAATCACACGAATTCTCCTTGGGAGATCACTCTCACTTTAAGGGCTAGGAGGAAACTCTTGCAGATTATATATTAAGAATAGGGACATCAGAATTAAGTCTAATATTAACTCTCTCCAGTACCAACTACAAAAATTCAGAGAATGGAGACTGGAACAGTATGTGTAAGTACATTAAAAATGAAACTTACATGAAGAAATCTCAAATCTGCAGATATCTCAAATGCTCTTTCCTTCTCCAAGAATACCACCCAGGTATGGACAAAATCCCAGTCTCTGTTCTCAAAGGCAGCCCCCTTGGCCTCCTTATCACTCTCAGTAACATATTCTCTTCCTGTCTCTTCATAGGCTACTTAATTCCCTCCTTCATGTAAGAGGGCCAAACTCTGCATGATTCCAAACCCCCACAAGAGCCCCACTGACCCCCAAATCTACCATCAGATTTCACTTCACTTGAAGTAAAACATTTGAAAGAACCATAAAAACAGAATCTACCATCACCTGGAAAATAAACAATAATTTTCTGTCACATTTTTCACCCTTAATTGAGCAACAGTACCAGTCACAAAATTTACAACCATTTACTATATATATCTTCTATAAGGAATTCTTACTCTTGGTGCTTCTCCCCACCTGCATAATGGTCCTTTGACCAGGAGCCAGGGTGTTAAAGATAACGTAACGGGCCACACAAAATGATTCTATCCGCTTCGCATAGCTGATACAGTTTTTGATGCGACCTGGTTAAATTTCATTTCTCAAGGTACATCCGCATTGGCAAAAAATTGCATTACCCATCCATGGTGGTTCTTGAAGGATTGCCCTATGTATCCCCCTCAGTGAGATCGAAGCAGACCACACTGATCTCCAGATAAAAAAAAATTTCCCATTCTAACTAAGGCCATCAAATTCTTCAATGCTCGGACATGACAACCCAACATGCTTGTTAAAGTTTCTATCCCTTTCTCTCATACAGGCAAAGGAGCTCACCTACAATGGCATAACACTCTCTGGATATTAGCACTTTAAATGTGAACTCGCACATGCTCATGCTAGAATCACAAAGATTCATGAGTTAAGTGATATGTCACAATGGCTGCAAACCAGGCAGACGACATATCTTGCCAATTATATATGCACAGCACGGCAAGGTAGTTACTAGTTACAGTGTTTCTAACAAAGAATAAAGATGAATGGCCAGTGACACCAGTCATCTTAAACAAAGACTTTAGTATGCTCACCAAAGAATTAAAGGACGACCCTGAGGTAAAGTAGACGACCCTGAGGTAAAGTAGACAACCTCAAAGGAAATCGTTGATGAGCTCTTGGGATGCTATCAACCAGTGCTCATCACAATTTGTCCAGATAAACGTGGGTATGAGGTAAAGATTGGATTGAAGTCAAAGAGGCCAATCTCAAAACTCTTTATTGGAGGCAAGCATAGTTTTGAGTTGCCGAATTTATGATGCAATAACAGTTTTGACATTTGCTATGCATGTATACTTGCAATTTCAAAAGGTATTGCTATCATAACATTTCCTAATGAGTTGCTCTTATATTGATGATTTATTTGCCTTTCAACTAAAGCCATGTTACTCAATCACTGCAAGAAATGTAAAATTTTCACCTAATTAATAAACCTTTTTCCCCTGGTTACCAAAGAGTTGGTGAGACATTTAACATTAATAAGATGCGATAAGTTTTAAATAAGATGTCTAGTCTCAGTAAACTGCTTTACATGGTCTACCAGTTTTAGAGAGAATCAAGATAAATGCATTTTGACTGTTACCCACCCATCAGTGTATTAAGAAGCTACATGTATATCCTTATACTGGGCCCATCTATTGCAGTGATTTTCAACCGACACTATGCTAATTGGTAGTTCCAGGCTTCCAGCTACGCCTTTATACAGGAGTTTGGCCGATACAGCCTGTCAGGTCATTCAGTGTCGTTTTTATGAACACTCTGTGAGGTATATATAGTCTCCTGGATTATTCCTGAACTGTTACTGGTTAGCCGAGGAGTTTGATGCTTATGGCTTGATTTAATTAAACCTTGCCATGTCATTTTTTGGTGCTTTATTTTTTTTCTACAATTTTTAACATGAGACTTTCTTATTTACATTGTCACACTACAACACTTTACAAGTTACATTTTTATTCATTTATCTTCTCTGCTAGGCTTTTTTTTCTAACCCCTAGGCCTATAGGCTAGGGTTCACAGTCCTGTTTTTCCACTTTGTCTCTCTGCCTTTCTTCCAGTGTGAATTCATGACACACCAGGGAAGTCACAGGTACTCATCCTACCCCAGCTCCTCCCCACAGTGTTGAAAATGTGGTGGCCCACACCCTGCCAACTTCAGACCTTGCCCTAACTACCAGTTGGCAGCCAAGGCCCAATCACAATCTAGAAAATGCCTCTCTTATGCCAACATTATATTCACTTTGTTGAATTTCCTCTTCATCCATAAAAACCAACAGATTATTTGATGTCATATTATCAGTAACTGTATTCTTTCTTTTTAAGATTCCAATCTCCAGTGTGTATCTAGGGGAGTGCAGTCCTAGACTGGATCTGTCTGGATAGAATCTTATTCTCAGCTTTGGTCTCTCTTTATCCATCCTGAGTTCACTCCAGCGACTAGAGATCGGTGAATGGTCCAGCAGAGGAAGCCTCACTAACTGACACTAGTCGAAAATGTAAAAATTATATGAGGTATATGACCAAGTTTTAAAAAAATTCACAGCTTGTCCCAAAATATCAACCATGTCACTGGGAGGTATTGCATTAAATTAACCTTTTGACCCCTAATTGACATTGGATCATATGACCATTAAGTTTAAAAACATTCCCCAACTCCATTCACAATGCAATCTCAGATTTGGACCAAAAGTCTGCTCCATAGTCCTTGCATATGGATTCAGCTTTTGTTTTTTATTTCAGTGTTTATTTCTTTTTTTAAGTCTATTAATAAGATATTTAGTATATAAACCCTTCTACTCTTTCTTCCAGGTTTTAATAAGATTAATTACTTCATGAGTAGTAAGCTGCCGATTGGCAACATGGAAATTAACAGTGGACAACTTGATAGGAAAGCTTGATTAATATAAAAGTGGGGTATATTGGTAGCAGATTTATCGAAGTCGGTAGAATTAAAAATAAGATCCAGGGATAGCTTAATAAGGATTATCCTTAAAGAAATCCCAAATAGTTTTTGATGTATCATGATACATTGTGTTGATTCATGTGGGTAAATCCATAATAGGAAAGCTACAGGACAGGTGATATAGTGTTGATCACTAAGGAGGTTGTCATCTTTGACATCAATGGGGGTAGAGGTTGTTGGTAAGTATGAGAAGTGATCGATCAGTACTTGTTTTAGTTTGCTCATTTAAAACAGCAATAATCGTTAGATCACATATCTAGATGAGTAGTACATTTCTATCAGAAGTTTTTACTAGAAACAAAGTGTGGTGAGCTATACGATCCCTAGTAAAATACTCAGTGTTTTTACACCCTTCATATGCCAGAGCGTGGATATGAGTAGAGGGATTAAATAGGGTAGTAAATAATAATGTTCTCTAAATATTAATGGGAACACTATTTTCTAAATATTCATGAGTGGTAAAGAGGGATCCATTATGTTAAGACAGGGTGTGTTAACTCATGGATAACCCTTGTTTCCTATGGGAATTATCCTTCCTACAATATAAGGTGAACCCTGCATTGAGACTAGTGTTCCTATCCAGGTTTGTTTCATTAAGACAAATTGTGTAAATTATGGCACAGTTTTTGCTTTTTGGGGTTTGGTGCACACTTTATGGTGGTGATTCCCAATGATATTTAGCATCTGCTTGATATTGGCTAATTTCATGACCAAACCCTTGGCATTTGAAGCATTGGCTACCTTTGGGGGATCAATATAATGACTATAGACAATAGTGAAATGTAGATTATTATACTTTTTGGTGGTTCTTAAACAAGGAATATGACATATCTTCCAAGTGGGTTGACAGGATTTGATTAAAGTGTGCATCCTGTTCAGGAACTGAGAAGTTTCCCCTTCTGGTAAAGTGAATTTCTGTTCTGATTTGTATTGTTCAGTAGCCTTATGAACCATTAGTCAAAGTAGGGGGTGGCCTAATTGGAGAGTTTAGGAGGAATACACAACAAGAGCCTATGAAACTATGAAGCTATAAGGGGCACACCCGCCACTGGCCGTGCCGTTTAGCCGAGGCGGTTATGACACTCACAGGCACTCTGACCAGTGGTTCCTATCTATAATAAATTTAAACTCGGGGACACTTCCACCCCTTTCCCCCACGCCACCCAGGTCCAAACTCTCCAAATTAACCCAAGAATTGCAATTTAAGACATCAAGCTTTAGTTTTAAACTTAGTTGTTAAATATTTAATGATTGCATTGCATATATGAATATCATTATTAATATTAGCAACGATGTGTTTGTTGTTAAAACAAGTCAAAAAGTGGAGTGGAATTAGAGGCCTGAAGAATAAGTTTGGTAGGAGTGTAACTGGGGGCTTTAATAGAAATGCGGAGTGATTCTTTATGTATCCTATCAAGTTTGTGTATATGTGTGGGAGAGCTAGTTAGGATGGTGATACTGCTGTATTCCAGAATTGGTCTAATATAAGCATTATAAATATTGCGGGCAGTATGTCTAGAAATGGATTTATTCTGAGTGTACAAAGGGAGTTATACCTCCCCTATGCAATGGAAGCAATTTGAGAAATGTGGTTATTAAATGTAAGTTTCAAATCCAGATAAATTCCTAGGAAGAGAGAGAGTAACAGAGATGTTTTGATTTGTGACAGTAATTAATTAGATTCAATTTCTGAGGGTTAATCTTTATCCTCCATCTACGTACACCATTTCTCAATAGTAGACAAGGCATTTTGAACATGGTTTTAATGTCGCTAGTAGAGGTACACCTGGGAGCAATATCATCAGCAAACTGATATATTGATTATTAGGAATGTCATTGATGAAGATAATGTAGAGCAGGGAACTCAAGACAGAGCCCAGAGGGGTGCCAGCATTAAGTGTGAAGTAAATAGATTAGCAGCTGTTGTAAAAATTTGTCATTTTACGATTGTCCAAAAAAAGAGCATAGGACTCCAAGCAAAACTCTTTGGTAAGTTAAGATTAACAAGTTCATATTTTAGACCATTATGCCAGGTTATATCAAATGCTTTTTCTGCATCTAAAAATGCTGCTAAAGTATGTTTTACTACACTTGAAACCAAGTTTTATTTCTTCTGTAGTCCTAAAGAGCAGGGAGGATGTTACTTTACCTACACGGGAGCCTGACTGAATATTACCAAAAAAATGTTTGCTCTCTAGGTGTGACCTCAGTCTAGCGCCAACTATTCTTTCAAACAACTTACCAATACATGATAGAAGACTAATCAGCCTGTAGTTGGTAGGATGCAGCAGGGATTTGTTTGTATGTATCAGAACAGTTTTAAGAACTTTCCAGGATGAGGGAAAGTAGCCATAAATAAGCAGAATGCTAAAAAACTGGCAAAGGATTGTGAGGGCAATATACATTGAAGACATCCTTTTGATGTGGAGATAGACTTCATTTAGCCCTTTAGAGGAACCTTTAGCTGATTTTAGGGCTTTCTGGATTTCATCAACAGTGACAGGATTGGTAAGAGTATGATTAGACATAGGTAAATTTATGAAATTTGATAAAAGTTATAATAGCTAATTATTTGTGTATGTGATGTGTTTGTATGTGGAATGTTAATGCCGATAGCTTGGGAGTCCCCTAAATTAATTAAGTTTCTTGTCACTGTGAAGCCTTTTCTGGCTCCTATAATAACACCCCCTTTATGGCTAGAAACAGAGTCTAAAAGTTTGGAAGTTAGGAATTTCAAAGTTACAATCAGCTGTAAGTTTGGTTTCATTGAATAAGACAATATGGGGATTGTATGTACTTGTATAGTAAAGGAGTAACTCAATGTTGGATTTAACCCTGTTCATTGTTTAAGTGAAGACAGGTAGGAGAGGAGGAAATGGCCATTATTTAATAGAAACTACAGTATTATTTAATAGTAACTACTGTATTTCTGTCTTGAGTTTTAGGATTTTTAATGGTAACCCATAACTCCTTTCCAGAAATAGTAATGTTAAGATGCACAAGTGCCAGGGTTGTAGCATATTTAACTATGTGGCTGGTTTTTATTTTGTTTTCAGTGTCTATTTCTTTAACGCAGACTGTAACAAGTTCAGTAACAAAAAGGACTGCATTGATTTTATCTTTGGTGTCCATTTTGTTTTCCACCTTGACTGTGGTGGCTTCAGCATAGGTTTGATTAGGATGGGTTCTCTTTTCAGCGGCTTTTATTTTTGCTTTAATAAATTCAGGACAACCTTGGTACATTGCGATATGATTTCCTCCACAGTTGGCACATTTGTTTTCTTTTTTGGCACCTTTTATGAGTTTTTCCACCCCATCGGAGTCATTTATTTTCGTTAATTAGGGCAGTTTTTAACTGTGTGGCCAAAACCCTGGCACTTATAGCATTGTGCTATTTATGCTTTTCTATCACCCATTACAGCCCATCCCTGAGTTATAGGCACTAAGTCACTAACATAAACAAACAAAAATTAAGTGCTAAATCAAAATTCTAAACACTCACTCCTTAGTGTTTACATGCATGAATTATGTACACAGGCTTTAATTGGCTTTGCAAGCAGGATCACACCTCCCAGGACTGTGTATACCTAAAGAATTAACTGTGGTTAGATGGGTACAGCCTATATCTAATGGTT